>PPOL03000034.1:0-107908 GCA_003708905.3 Monosporozyma siamensis
TTTCCTTTTTTTTTTTTTTTTTTTTTTTTTTCATTCTTCTTTGAATATTCTACCTAAGACTTTGTGTTACCTTTAATATTATTATGCGTTAACACCCATATAATATTCATAGTTATTACTTTGGGATGGTTAGGACTGTCTTAAGACCCCCCCCCCCAGGAATAACGAGATAGTTTACCCCATTTCTTACATTTTAATCTCATTTGCGGTTAAGAAATTTCAACACCTATTGTTTGCCTTCTTTTCCATAAAAAATGGTACATGAAATATTCATCAAAATAACAAAATATTGTGTTTCACCTCAGGTAAGTCCATGTAGAATGGTAATAGTTGTATTTTTTTGACTAAAATCCTTATAAAAGTGGGTCAAATAAAAAAAAAAGTGATATTTAAGACTAAAATAGATGTAGTTGTTTTGAGTTCAACAGGAGACACCCCATTAGACATTGAAAAAAAATAATATCTCAGTCCTTTCTAAAATAAACTTACCTTTAAAATGCACTTTAATGATTCAAAATTCTATCAACAAATTACAAATATAATAATAGAAGAGTTAAAAAACAGTTGAATCCAGGTAAATCAATTTACTCTGTCTGTAATTCCCGTAAAACTACCAAAAAAAGATTTGAGAAAATGATCTAACTTGAGTTACAAAATTACAAGCATAATTTCAACAAAACATCTAAGAGATTGGAGGGTTGGCCGAGTGGTCTAAGGCGGCAGACTTAAGATCTGTTGGACAGTGTCCGCGCGAGTTCGAACCTCGCATCCTTCATTATTTTTTGTGTTTTCTGTTGAGACTTCTCTTTTTGTCCTCTTCATTTAAGCCAAAAATTTTGGTAAAATTGAATTTAACTTCAGTCCCAATCCTCATCGAATGAGTCAAATATACTTGTAAAGTGGTTACCATATCGAGAGCTTTCACTATTAATGATAAATTATGATTCCTGAACTGATACGAAATTGGCAAAACAAAATTTTTCCCTCAGATAAAAGAAAGAAAGAATATGGTAATTTAAATGATATTAAATATAGAAGAAAGAGAATCAATTCTGTTAAGAGACAAAGAATAAAGGGTAAAAATTTAAATAAATATAGAAGTATCTACCCATCATCAAAAAATTATCTCAAATCATCTTCCTATCAATTTAAATTAATTAAAAATCCATTGAATCAATTTATTAATAATTTAAAATTAATCTTTTCTAATGATACAGAAAATATAACAAATATGCGTGTAGCATGTGAAGATTTTAGTCTATTATCAAATAATCCACGTAATAAAAATGATTATATTAATAGAAACAAAATAATACGAGACAGAATGAGACAAAGTAGATCATTTAAGAAGAAATTAGCTGAAAGAGAATATGATAAGAGACAATTAGAAATTTTGAAAGAAGCATCATCGGAAAGAGATGTTTTATCATATCCAAAGGAGATAAATGATAATATTGAATTAAATAATGATAAAATTTTATTATTACAAAGACAAAATAAAAGATTGAGGAAAGAATTATTGGAAAGAGAATCTGAATTAAGAGTATTAAAGAAAGAATTAAAATTTTTACAAGAACATAATAATTTAATGAAAAGAGATGAAATTTTGAATTTGTTGAGTGCAGATTCTAATGTTATTGACAATTTATATGAAAAAGAAAATAATAGTAATCCGAGTTTTGATCGTAATGATAATTTAGAAAGAGATATATTGGAAGAAAGAAGTAGATCGTTTTCTCCAGTTCAAATTGATTACTCTCAATATTCTAGATGATGCATATATCATATATATATTATTCATATATATGTATAGTTGTAATATTATTAATTAATTAATTAATCAGTAAACTTTTATATTATTATTAATGTCAACCACTTTACATGTTAACATTTTAACTTTAATGATTGCAGTTTTACTTCCCAATATGAACACTTCGGCTTCTGGATTCCCCTTTAATAATAATTTTTTATAATAAATCGCTTCTTTTGTCAGCGGACTTACAATTTCTGCTTTACCCTTGATTGTAGTACTCATTTGGTCATTAATATCATCTATGGGGTATCGATTAAGTATATGATCTAAATTAGTTTGATTATGAGTATTATCTGGATTGATTAAAATCTGTTTATTCAATATTGAATTATTTACAGAAATCCAATCATGAAATAACAAAGCAATATTGGGATTACTTATAATATTATCATATTTATCAGTATCTTCCATGGTGGCAAATATTATATAATCATCATCATGGAAATATGATAATTCTCTCGGTATATAAAGATAATTCATTAATGCTAAAGATGGAATTAAATCATTTGAACATGTCGCCAAATGAACAAATTTTGATGTCTTAATCAATTCAATCACATTTGGCGGGTAATTATTTATACTTGATGACATATTTACTTATTTTATATGTCTTTTTACAAACTGTTTAGTCATTTTTATCCTTCTGATTGAAATATTTCAAATTTCAATATCTCAAAACAAAAAAAAAAAGAACTTCAAGTACCTCGAACAAGTATTATTACATGAGACATAAACATAAATATAGATATTATATATTCATTGATACCTTATCAAAAAATGCAAAGAGAAGAGAATAATAACAGGTTTAGGGTTTGTAAAGAGAAGGAAGAATATTTAAAATAAAAACAAACACGAGGTGAAATCTATACTTTTGTTGTTGTGGTTGATGATGATGATGATGTTGTTGTTGTTGTGGTACCGTTTGCCTTCTCTATTTGTTTTTCTTTCTTTAATTCTGTTATCATTGGAGCCCAATGAGATAAAATTTCTTTACAAATTGGATGAAACTCCTCTAATTTATAATTATTCACAATGACTCTCAATAATTTATGTAATTTACTCTTTCTTAATGTAATTAAATCGAAAAAGGGTGGGTCTGTATCAACATTTTCAAAAATTTTAGTTAATAATTTGTGACTCTCTTCAATTCCATCTGGTGTAGGTGGTTCACTTCGTTGTATTAAATTTGCTTGAATTCTACGACGAAATAATAATGAAATTTCTAATCTTCTTGTTTTATCTAATTTTGAATGTCCCTTGGTAATTTTATTACTGTGCTTCTTAGTTGAAGAAGGTTCTTTCTCTCTTGTAATTATAATGGTATTGTGACTAACATTATTAGGAATCTGTTCCTCATTCTTATGTACTTGTTCTTTTGTAATAAATGGATCCTGTCCATCAATAATAGGACCATGCAAATTAATTTCATCATTATAATCATCTAATCTATTTTCTTGCATAAATCTATTTTTAATAAAAGTTTCTAAGTCATAATATTTTTTAGCTTCTTTATAAGCAATTAATAAAGCATCAGTCATCCCATCATGAGCATCATTTAATACTGTCTTAATTGTGGATAAAGTTAATGAATTTAACTTATGCGGTTGTTCCCAATAATATGTTGGATCATTAAAAAAACAAACAGCAATTCTACCAGATCTTTTCTTCTTATAAACATCCTTTCTTAGAAATCTTTGAGGGAAAACAACCGCAGGCCAAGGCGGGAACGATCCAACTTTACAAAGAACTAAATCCCCCGTTTTCCACATTTTTTCATCAGTTTTGTGATTCTCTTTCGACATTCTAATTTTCAACTTCCTCTATCTTTGCCTAACAACCACTTTGTTAATATCAATATAATCAAGCCCCTTTTTTGGCAGCACTTTGAGATCCAAACAACAAGGAAGAGTTGTTACAAATACTAACAAAAGTCAGTGTTTTGTGTCTTTTTTTTTTTTTTTTTTTTTTTAATTTAATTTCATTTTTTCTTTTTTCTTTGCACAAAAAACAGCTCGAAGAAAAAGAAAATCAAAAAATTGTTAACCCTAAAATATTATGGAAATAAGGTAACACGGCTAATTAAAACCAACAACCAACCCTAATCCACATTATTCATCCATATCATGACGGCACAAGGGCATAACGACACAACGATCCAAGAATCTAATGGGTGGGACTTGTTCTCTTGACAATATCTTTAACAGCAGGCTCCAAATCAGGAAACTCTTCACTAATCTTTTCTGCCAAAGAATCTCTTAATAATTTTAAACCATGCATCTTTGCCCTCTGATATTGATTTGATCTTCTAATGGCCTCCACAAATTCTCTTGTATAAATATCAGGATTTCTACCATCTTCAATATATTGAACCACTTCAAATGGGATATTTACATGTTGTAATGTTGAATTTGGATCATTTGACACTTGATTCAATTTGAATAGACGATCCACATTACGTTTTAAATTAGTTATCATACCCTGCGTTGCCTCTGGTGTTCCAGGGTAATCATATATGGATACACCTAATTCAATAAATGAGTCTATAATGGATGTCACTTGTTGTTCATTTTGATTTAATTCTTCATGTAACTTATTCAAATCAATTTGTGGTTCATTTTCGTCTGTGGTATTTGGTTGAGTGGAATTCATCTTATATTAAGTTACAACTAGTTCTCTGTGTATATATGAGCTTATCTTTTCCTGTGTATTTACTATATTTATTCTATTTTATCACAGTACTTTAAACTACACTTTTAATATTGCAAGAATTTAAAATTTATTATGGTCGAGACAGAAAAAGGCACTTTAATACATACACAGAAAAGATATAAATATATATGCATACTACACACATATATTTGGCTAAAAAAGATAAACAAAATAAATAGTTAATTTGATCTAGCAGCAGCATTAATATAAAGAGTAAATAATAATAATAATAATCATTAAAAAAAAGAGAGAAAAAGAGAGTGAAAAAAAAGAAAAAAAGAGGGCTTATAATAAGACACACTTCTTCTTCTTCTTTTTGTCACCATTGCTGGACTTCTTGGCTTTACCATTATTCTTAGATTTACCCATTAAAGAAGCTCTAGTGGCAGCTTCGAAGACTTCTCTAACACCATAGCCGGTTTTAGCAGAACATTCATAATAACCAGTGGCACCAATTTGATCTGCTACAGATTGACCATCAGCAGAAGTAACGGGTTGTAAACCAGCTTCTCTTAAAGTTTCTATGGTTTGTGCATCATTTCTTAAATCCACTTTACAACCAACAAGGATAATAGGAACACCTTGACAGAAATGTAAGACTTCAGCAATCCATTTTTCTTGAACGTTTTCTAGAGAGTCTGGTAAGTCAATTGAGAAACAAATTAATACCACATTAGAATCTGGATAAGATAAAGGTCTTAATCTATCATAATCTTCTTGACCGGCAGTATCCCAAAGAGCCAATTCAACACGACGACCATCAACTTCAACATCAGCTACATAATTTTCAAAAACAGTGGGTACATAAACTTCAGGGAATTGACCCTTAGAGAAGACAATTAAAAGACATGTCTTACCACAGGCACCATCACCTACTATAACTAATTTTCTTCTAATACTATTACCGACTTGTTGTGACATTCTTGCTGTATACTTTTAATACTAAAAATTTGAATATAGTTATGTGTAAAATAATAATAAAAAAACGAGATTGGAATGGAATTAAAAAAAAAGAGGATAAAATCTATAATCTGATCTTTATTATTTCTCTCTTTCTTTGTAGAATCTGCCAAAAAGTAATTTGATCTCTGTTTGTTATTAATTGAAAATGCTAGTACAGTTGCGGATAGAACAGACAGACAAAATCAGCCAAGGAGAATATAAAACGTGTAGTCAATCACTGATAATCTGAGGACTGACAAGACTCTTATTCAAACTCCTTGCAACTTCAAATCAAAAGTTGTTTTGAAACGTCAAAATCGATTTTTCACGAAGTTTTTTTTTGGCGCAAACACCCAAGCCTTCGTCACTCGACACGGCACTGTTAAAATGCACATACAAACAGTATAATTGTTCTATATTTATATTGATACATTAAGGTCTACAAAGTGTTCATTGAAATAGTGGGATCGTCGTTGACAGCCGAAGAAACTTCAGAGGATTGTATTGGAGACAGTAGAGTCGGATCTTGTTCTTTTTCTCTGCCTTTTTTGCTGGAAGAAGAAGAAGAAGATTTGGTTGTCACGGCACGACGCCTTATCTTGGTACTTAGAAACTTCCCTGTGTGCTTCAATATCACACGAATTAATATCTTTCTCAATGCATGAATGATATCAATAAATTTCATCACTTGGTTACTGAAAACTAATTCAGGAAATGTGAAAAGGAAATTTGTCACGTTAATTAACCGTTTCTTACCATGTCCATGGTACGATATATTCAAATTAAACTTATTGAATATCATCTTCTCAATTATCATATAGTTAACTGATCTTTGTACCATTTCATCCAAGTCGGGATTCAAATCTTGTTCTGTAATTAATCTAATATTACTGATATCACTTGTATCACTGTTTGTCGTTGTTGTCAGGGTCTTCAATTTAAATTCTTGATCCATCTTTGCATCATCAACGGCTTCTCTTTCACGTAACTCTTTTAACCCACGATTTATACTACTAATATTCAACCATTGAACTAATTTGGTTACTGTTTCATCCTCTAATTGAATATTTAACCCCGATAGCAACACATCAACATTGTTGATTACTTTGATACCACCGACAGGTTTATCATATTCCCAAATTATATTTACCAATGGGTTTTCAATTCTATCAACATTATTATTGTCCTTAACACAACCTTTGGTTAAACTTAACGAACAATTCTTGTCTTCTTTACCTTCATATGGCTTTAACAAATATTCATATCTTATGCCATCACCTAATGTCAAAACATCCATATTATCAACATATAATTGATTACTAGTAAATCCATCAACATTAGTTGATTTTCTAAAGATTAATTTACTAATATTGATATCCATAAATTCATCTCTATTATCATGTAATAATTTTAATTTAATCTCATTAATCTTGACTCTTAAAATATGCCATTTATCTTTTGAATTACTACCTTTATTACTATCTTTACCACCAATCTTATGTGATTCTAACACTTGTTTTAACATGTATAGTCTTAATAAATGGTTTTTCCTTTCATTATGTACATTGGATAAATCAATACTTGATAAATCATCCAATATTTGTCTTCTGAAGATTAATTCACTTTCAATCAATGTTAATATAGTATAATTTCTATAAAGTAGTTCCACAGATTCATAAATTGTATTCCAATTATTTAAATCAAATCCAATTGCCATCTTATCAATTTGTTCATTTAATTCTTTCTTCTCAGGTTCATCATAATTTAACAAGTTCTGATACATCTTATACAAGACAGCAAAATCTTTTGATGCAGTAGTCAACAAAATTTTAGGTAAATGAATTGTTAATTTATCCTCTAATAAGTTCTTAACCTTTTCATAATTACTGGCGAAGGGTAAAAGTGTCTGTGTTTGAATCACTGTGGATATATCATTTATTAGTTTAACATCAGATAGTGGTTCACTTTGAAATGTTAATTCAATGCCTAACCATGGGGGCCATTCGGATCCTTTAACTTGTCCATACGAATTCATTTCAAAAAATAATCCATATTTATCACGAAATATTCTCTTATCAAATACAAATGCATTTGCATTATTGATAAGACAACCAAACCTTTTCAAAAATCTTTCCTCATAATGAATATTAACACCATCACCGTTGGGTTCAAATGATATCATCTTATTAATAATATTGGGTGATGTGACAATAATACAAGAATTGGGGTCATCCTTAGTAGTCAATTGAACTTGTGGGATAATAAATTGAATGAATGTGTTTTTATGCACTATATTATCGATCCCATCAGGTAATGAGGCAATTGTATTTTCAAATAATTTAATACAACTCTTGGATAAATCAAATTCACTTTCATATCTAATATCAAATCTTTGATCATCATCATTTTTGATTTCTTCATAATTATCGAGTCCATTGGCAGATCCTTGGTTCACTGAATTCAGGTTTTTAACATTCTTAATCTTAGACTCAATTTCTTCTTCGGTGATCTTTTGTTTAATCATCTCTTCAAAACCTTTAAAGGCCTTACGAGATGATAATGATGAGAATTCATTAGCTAAAGTCAAATAATGTAAGAATTTCAACACAACATTTCTAACATTTTCATTCCATTTTAATAACATATTGAAAATGAAAAATCTATTATCAAATAAATGCGTAGAATCTGTCCATTTATCCAATATTTCCATAATCTTAACATTATATTTCTTATTTGTACGAGTTTGCTGGCCACGTTGAGAACATAAGGTATCAAAATCACCTGTTAATAAACCTAAAGTCTCTAAACCAATGTTGGCTTTATGCAATAACAAATTATATTCTTTCCTTTTAACAATATTACTTGCTCCAGCTAATTTCTTTTCAATAGATGCTTTATATTTCGTTAAGCTTTGAACTCTATCAAAAATCCGTTGAGGTGTTACCTCTACATCTTTATCTAACACGCAATCATGAGAAACATGGTTAACAAATGGTTTAATTGGTTGATAGGTAACCGGATCTAACTGGTAGGAATCTCCAAAAGTTGCACGTTTCTCATACATAAAATTTGGTGCAAAAACAAAGGGTTTAACGTAAATGTGAGGCAAATATTTATAAATATCAACAAAATGAGGCTCTTGAAAATCAGTAATATCAATCCATGCCATATCATTATCAAAAATATCATATTTAGCATCTTCCCTTTCTTCAATATATTGTAATCTTCTAAATTTACCATGTACTGTACGAACATCTATCTTTTTCATTAATACTTTACCTTCATGGAATTTCAACTTTTTAACTCTCTTCCGAATACCTAATGTGGCATTATACGTAGTCAAAACTTCCTTTCTTTGATGCAAGTCCATAATAAACTTATCTGTCTTACCCTTAATACCTGCAAATTCCACAGCACTTAAGAAATTCCTTCTTAGTATACGATCTGCATCAATATTATGAACCATATTGGTAATAAAAAAGGGTCGTGCATCTGCGTGGTACGAAATGGAATAGATATGTTCTCCGAATTTTGGAGCGCTACTTTGAATATTAAATAATTTACCCCTTCTGACAGGAAAATTACCAGAGAAACTAGTCCACCATTTGAAAAATGTATCCAAAGTACTGGGACTTAATTGCATTGCATTATATGCAGAAGCATTTTTGGAAAATAATGTAAATGACATGTGAATAAACTCACTCCTAAAACCAGCATAAGAGTCATGTTGTTTCAAATCTGGAACATATATTGGATTGGTTAATCTAACATCATAATGTGCTTTGGACTCGAAAGTTCTATTGCCTAAAGATTTACCATCTACCATACGTTCAAATACCATACCTAAGTTAAATATAACACCACCAGTTAACTTGATTGCTGTTTTCTCTATGTATGAATCCTTTAGAGTGTTAATACTTGCTATTTCATCCTTCTTCTCGGTTAAATCCAGCATATAATAGAATGATGCGTAATTTTGCAGGTTAGTGTCTTCTTGACTGGGAATAAATATGGTGTCTGTTGCTGGCCGGGACCAAACTAGTAATGGCTTAGCAAATAAGTTTGGAATACTGAAATATAACTTGTCGGATGTACAAGATAAGAACTCCTTGGGATCATCCTTTTCATTAACGTTTAGTACAACACCATCACCAAAACCAAGCACAAAACCTGCATCGGCTCCTCCTATCTTGTAAGGACTCTTACTTCCCTTCATCGCGACCTCAAAATTACCGCCCTTGGGCCAACATACCTGGAGCCTACCATGGAATAGATATCTGATTTTATCCCAGAACCCTGTCTTTCTTGAAGGATCTAATGGTGGTTTGGCAATATTTTCTAGACACTGCATAGTCTGCTGAATTGCAGGTTGGTAAGAACTAGCTATGTTAATCTGGGTGGTCTCCTTTGTATTAACTTGAATTTTTAAATCATTAAAGAATTTAAGACTTGTCACAGTTCTAGGGACTTTCAATGAATAATATTCGTCTGTATTCTCCATAACAATCGATGGAACTAGGGGAACAAATACGGTTCTCAATTCATGATCAGATCTTCTCATATCTTCAGCAATAATTATATCACCCTCAATCCGCAAAGAACATTTTTCTTGTGATTGCTCAGCTGTTAATGGAGGAACGTTGATAAATGGTAATGGATAATCACGTAAATGCCATCTAACTTCTGAGAATTGAGCTTTGATATTAAGTGGAACCATAATGGAATATTTGGTATCTTTTGGTACACCCTTACCTATGCTGTAGATAAGGTCTGAGATATTTTCAATGTCACAAGATGGCCTGCATATGTCAACATCAATATCCTCCATAATCAAATTAGACAAAAACGGATGCATCGAAAAGTTTTTAACTTTTTTAGCAATACCTTCAGGCAGAATGTCATAATTAATGTTCCCCCATAAAAACGAGAAATTCTTTTCAAATAATTCCTTTTCCTTATTACGGAATGATTGTACCCTTCTAACCCAAGAGGTCGATATGTTTTTCTGTAGTTTATCATAATAGCGCTCTGTTTCATCATTTATCGCTTCTAATAAAGTAATTTTTCTCTCACTAGATTTACCATCAACAGCGAAGGGTGTCTTAATTAGAGTTTCGTCAATATTACCGTTTCGTGATAGGATTTCTTGAAGTAATTCTTCATTCAAACGTTTTTTATTTATTAACTCAGTAACAGTTTCACCACTTTTAATATCGATGTTATGGGCTGTTTTTAATTTTCTTAAAGTTGCGTCATCAAATTCCTTCCGTTTGGCAAGTCTTGCTCTTTGTTCTTGTAGACCAATTTGAAACACGATATTTAACTCAGCTTCAAAAGGATCATCCATAATACTCAAGATATATCTTTTTGATTTTAATTTGATCTTAGGAATTGCTGTACTTTTAACTTCATGAGGGAAAATGACTAAATCATTCTTGGATGTTTTGAAACTATACATCATTTGTTTCAAAGTCTTTATGACAGTTGAGAAATTATCAATTAACCTATGAAGTTCAAATCCATAAGGTACTGAAAAGTGCCAAGATTCATTCTCGAGAAGTATAGCAGGAGCAGCTTGAGCCGCAGTTGCATAACTCATATCTTTATGAGCCTTTAAATCATTTAAATTTGTCTTTATTAAAAATTTATTGATGATAACAAATCTTTCCCAGTATGAAGGCATTGTAGGAGATTCGACACACATTCTAAAATATTCACCATTAACAACTATATCCTGGAAATTCTTAATACTTATAAAAAGAGCAAACAACTCGAACCTTGCCTTTAAACCATTTGGGAAAGAACATATTTCCCTAAAGACCTCTGAACCAAATGTGATATCAATATATGACATTATTTCCTTCCATTTTATTCGTTTAAAACATGATTTCTTCTGGCTTTGAGCAATTGTCATTAAATATTTCTTAGCCCATGATTCATGCCTGGAAGTAATACATGAAACACGAAAAATTTGATGTAATGTGTGGATGCCTGAAATTACAAGGAACACGTTCATTAACGAAAATACTGATTTTAGTCTTCTGTTATTAATCTGAACCACCATTCTTTTAGTTTCATTTGCTTCAAAACCTTCAATGTCTGGATAAACATTTATGGCCAACACAGACATTTTTGATACAGTTCTAGAAGTTAATTCATTTGTTGCATCAGGCGCATCACCAATAACTGTACAAGTAACATCATCAATTAATATATTGAATGACCAAATGTATCCAACTTCTGTAGATTCGTTTGTGGAAATATCATCTAGACCATCACTACCATAGGATCTATAAGTGGAGGTTTCTCCACTCTTAACCATACCAATAGTTTTGGAATCGTATTTATTTCTCCATTGAGTATAATTCCCTGAAAGGGCAATCTCTAATTGATTCATTGTCATACAGAATTTTCTTAATTTACCATCCACTAAATCATGTGAACTTTGGGTTACGATTGATGAAAATATATCAGGTGGCATAAATACTGATCTTGCACCTAATAAGATTCTAAATTGTTTTATATCAATTTTAAAATAATCGAAAAATTGAGGTAATGCTTGGAAAAGGAAAGAACTTGGTAAAATTGTCTCTTCATCTAAAGTTTCACTGATCAAAGAACATTTATCTTCAGAACTTTTAATCTTTGAGGCAAATCGTTCATATAAAGGTTTAAAGTAATTAATTTCGACATTAGCAATTTGACAATCCAGCTTTTTGATAATTTGGTTTAACATAACCATTGTGGGTAGTTCCGATAGATCAATTTGTAAAGTATTTAACTCACCTGATAAAGAAATAATATGTTGTGGAACCATCTTAATGTAATCCTGTAAAGTTAAACTTTCAATCTTAAAGATTGTATTCTTGTAAGCTGTATCCTTGACAATATGTTGTAATTGTAAATTTAATAATTCTACATTAAGACGAGATTCGTATACAATTGTATCTTCTTTTGTGAGACCCACATCATTTTGAACCTGAGGTTCCCCTGCAAACTCATCAGGAGCACAGACACTTCTCTTTGACGTCACAATAATCAATAAGGTACATAATTTTGTAATAAGTAAATTAGTATGCTCTTTGATGACAAATCTAGGTTCATCTACAGTAATCTTAACATTAAGTAAAGGTAAAAAACTTTTGAAAAATGATAACATAACATTTCTGTGAAATGATTTACCTTGCTCATCACCACATGTAATTTTCATTGGATCCTTAAATGCTTGTTCAAATACTTTAATATTCTTCTTAAATGATTTCAAAAATGAGAAATTAATCACATCAATTTCAAATGTCGGTGAAGTTATACTCCCCTTTAAATTTAATACACCATTTTCTAAAGTAGTACCATAATCATGTTTAAATTTTTGTGATAGGATATTTGTTTCACCAAATAGATAAATATTGGGGATCTCCAAGAACTTTATAAATTCTCTTTCCTTAGCAGATTGTCTCTTTATATTTAAACAAACATTAAAACGGGATAAAGTTAAGCTTAATTTAATTGGAGTATCATCTTCTTTGAAAACCAATTGATAACCAGGCATCCCAGGTTTGAATCGAGACATGTTGAAAGTGATATTTGAGGTACAAATGTGGTAACTTAAGAAGTTATTAATTTCAATAATTTTAGGGTTTGTGGTCAATGCAAAATCTTTAATGGTGAATTTTTCCATAGTAAGGTTAACTTCCTCAATAAGAGATGTTATCTTATACGACTTGGATAATTGTGTGATCATCTTTTGAACAGTTTGTTCAATAGTTAATTTGGGTTTACAAACTATTTCCTCTGGTAAGAATTGCTTCTCCTCCGAGGAGAGTAAAAATTTCATTGGTAAGGAAACTTTCCCCAACTTAATATCTAAAGTATTTGAATTGAATGATAACATTGTCTTGTCACTTTGTGGTTTTGTAGAAGTAAATTTCAAATCACTTTTTACAGTTAAATATAATTCAGTACAAATATCATCATTATTCAAATGAGCACCTTTAATAAGGAAATCAAAACAAATTGGTTTACTTTGATCATCTTTACTTGATGGTTCTGGGAATGCTAGAACAAAATATAATACGACCAATTTAAATTTTGGATCCTTTAAGTCTATATGATTTAATGCAATTCTAAAATCATCGAATAAGAATTTAATAATTCGGTAATGAGCTTGTATCCATTTAGGAACCAGTATTTCATTAAGTAAATGTTCTGGTGTTGAAGTATTGCTATTTTTTTGAGCTTTTTCCTTCGATTTTGTAGAAGGTAATTTATTAATATTTAATCCACTAATGATAATTTTCCTTTGTAAAGGTATAATTTGAATATTTTTCACTTCTAGGTGATCTTTGTAGGTGAAACCAAATTTGAATTTCAATGGATTGAAATACGTAATATTTAAACCCGTGAGGATGTATAGAAGGTATTTGAAAGTCAGTAGTATTATACCAGTTATCCAAAGCCACCTTGGAATCATTGTAACAATAGGAGAAACGTTGGGTACGAAGGGCATCCTGTTGTAAATATAAAATATGCAAATAAATAAATAGTATAAGTAATAGTTATATGAAGGGTATAACTGGTATTAAAAATAAAACAAAAATAAACTTTCGTAGAATTGTTCTTATAAGTCAGGGAACACCTGTTAAAACATTCAATAACCAAATAGAAATAGAGAGAGAGAAACAGGAAAAAAAGAGTAGCACCAATCAAAATATAAAACAGTACTCTCCTTATATATATATATATCTCCTTTGATCTCTCAAACCCAACAGTTCAAATTAAGTTACACTCACTCTTATGCAACCCTGTGGCTATTCAAACTATCAAATTTCATCTCATCTCCTTTATTCAAAATGTGAAAAATCCGGAAACTTTTTGCCAGCGGGGGTAAATCTGGATTTGTGGGCCCTAAAATATTGTTAGGGCTAGATAACTTATAGACTTAATGACCTACTTCTAAAGTCAGCAATTAGTTAGAGCTTAATCAGTTTTCAAGCGTCAAAACCCTATTTTACCAGGTAGCCCTATAGTTTGTTGTTTTACCCTTCATATCTCATAGTAAAGAATTCCAAATTGATTTAAACTAAACAAACACTTTTTTACAGCAGGATAACTATGTTAATTGTTAATATGTGAATGATTAGAGGTGGTTCTACATTCCACAGTGCGGGGTGTGGGTGTTGTCACGTGTATATCCAAATCTTTCACGTGACTTTACGTCAAAAAATTTTTTTTTTTTCAGCGATGAACAAAAAATTTGAAATATTGCAAAGAAGACATTTATTGATACAATTTTGATGTAATATCTAGAATTACTTTTAAAGGTTTTATTCGTATACCATACCAGTGGTTAAATAGTCCTCATACTTGTTGAAATAGAGGAAACCAAGAAAGATAGGAAAAAATAGAAGTAACTAGAATAATAAAATAAACTAATTTCAAGATGGCTCCTCCAAAGAAAACCGTGAAGATGGATTTAAATTCCTTCTTAAATGACTCTACATTCGATAATTCCTCATGGGGTGTTGATGATGTCGATTTAAACAAGATTAAGATTCCAATTGAAAATGCTAATGCAAGTACCGTCCCATTAGAAGAAATTGCTGCCGCTAAGAATGCCGCCATGGGTGGTTCTTCATTTGGTGGTGCTGGTGGTAGAACATCTAGATTAGATCCTGCTTTAGATGGTGGTAATAGAAGAGAAGGTGGATTCCGTCGTGAACGTGAAGAATATCCAGTCCCAGATATGCCTCCATATAGAGCCATTATCAATAATATCCCATGGGATATCTCTCCAGAAGGTGTTAAAGCTTGGGTGGAAGATGGATTAAATAAACCAGATGCTGTGGAAGAAATTGATTTACCAGTGAGTCCAAATGATCCAACCAGATTAAAGGGTATGGCTTTCATTTCTTTAAAAGAACGTGAAGATTTAGTTACTGCTTTAACCTTTAATGGTACTAAATTAAATGAACGTACTGTTTACGTTTCTGTTGCTGCTCCAAGACGTGGTGGTTTCAGATCTGGTCCAGATATGGATTGGGGTGCTGCTCGTGGTTCTAATTTTGAAGCTTCTACTAGAAGAGAAGAACCAAACTTAGATTGGGGTGCTGCCCGTGGTTCCAACTTCAGAGAATCTAGACCAAAGAGGGAAGAACCAAACTTAGATTGGAACGCTGTGCGTGGTTCTAACTTCAAGGAATCAAGACCAAAGAGAGAAGAACCAAATTTAGATTGGAATGCTGCTCGTGGTTCCAACTTTAAAGAATCTAGACCTAAGAGAGAAGAACCAAACTTAGACTGGGGTGCTGCTCGTGGATCTAATTTCGAAAATAGACCACAAAGATCTAATGGTGGTTTCAACAAACAACCAAAGAAGGATGAACCAGAATTAGATTGGGGTGCTGCTCGTGGTTCAAATTTTAACAAGAAACCACAACAAATCTCTGGTAGAAAGATTTTAGCTGAATCCAAGGTTACTGAAGAAAAGGTTAAGGTCCAAAAATCTGCTTTTGACGTCTTACGTACTGAAGAAGATGAAGATGACGAAGAAGAACAACCTTCTGAAGAAAAGAAAACTGAAACTGAACCAATTGATGATTTAACCACAAAGACTGCTGAATTATCTGTTGAAGATGATAACGGTGACAACTGGGAAGTTGTTGGTAAGAAATAGATATAATACACTATTGTATTATATTTATTTTCTATTTCCCATTCACCTTACTTTACTTACAAAAAGACCACAACAAACGAAACAAACTAATAACCAGAGCAAAAGGACACAAGGGTGTTAACCTTGCTTCGAAACTGATAAACTATTGAAAGAAAAAACAAATAAAGAACAAAATCTTCCACCTTTTTTTGGTAACTGTTGAAATAAAATTTGAACAAGTTACTATCAATTAATGATTATATATTTTTATGTTTCATTTTAATTTCATTATATAGAACATATATATAGTTGTTTATTATGTATAATAAAAACTTTTGTAATATCCTTTGTTTTCTTATACATTGAATAAATTAATCTTTAAAAACAGAGATTATTGCACAAACAGAGGGCTCTGCAAGAGCAATTGATGATTACAGTATCCCTATGACGAAGATGCTAGATCAATTTAAGGAAGATTTTGGACCATTAAGAGTATCTGGTCAAGAAGTGCCATGGAATAAGATTGTTCAAGATGCTCGAATCGATCACGAACAAGTCATGAGAACCAACAGAATCCAATTAATCAATACAAAACACGGCTCAGATACCAACCTAGTTTATGCGGAAGGTGCAAGAAAGCCAAGTGGTGCTACTACATCTGGAGTGTCTACTAAAATAGATGATACAGTTTACAATATTGGTCAAGAACAATATCTAATTGGACAGGTTATCGAGAATTTGAGGGTGAAAATACTATCAGTTGAAGGTGGATGGCATAACCAAAGTCAATGGTCAGAGGTAGTACCATCTCCCCGTCTTAAACAAGCTTATAACGACATTTACTCAATTTTATCTCGTTTGACCTTATTGAATGATTCCGCAGGTGACAAGAAACTTAATATAATAGATCCAAATCCAGATAATATACATGCTGGTTATATTGGGTTATATTTAGCAATTCAGAAGTTGAAACGTGAGTATACAGATATTTCTTTTATTACGATTAATGTCGGCAAAGAGACTGAGGTAATGTTTCAAGAGATATTAAGTCAATTAATCTCACAACTTTATGTTGTTGATCCTGATCTTATAGAAACCATCCAAAAGGGTGCTCCGTATGACAATTTTGGTAAGTTGTTAATTGATCTCATTGAATATTCTAATACTGAAGAAACTTTAGAGAACGATATGAAGTCACCAATAAGAACAGTTCTTCTTTTCATTGACAGATATAACAAGTCATCAGACTTCTACTCACGTTTTATAAAGAATCTACAATCTACATCTTCAAATGATAAGTTTGGATATGTAACTCTATCTGATAAAATTATTAAAAATTTTACCAATATTAGTTGTCATGAATATCCCTCACAAGAAACAGAATATTGTCAAGAAGTACTCAACAATTTACAGATCGCTCCCCATGGTGAAAATATATTTATAAATGGTTTTAATAATATTATCATAGGTGAGGTTGGTCTTACCAAAGAAGGTTTACCTGGAGATATATCAAAAACAATCACCACATGTTATAGAACCCATTTAAATTCGGTTGAATGTTCACAAGGAATTATAAAAGCAATATTATCTCATAAACAATCAACTAAGTGATGTAAATCTTCAACTTTCTTAATAAAAAATCTGAAACAGTCAAATATTCAAAAATAGATGCTGTCACCCAATCTAAACGATAAATTGTTACACCGAAAATCCATAAATTCATAAATAGGGGTTATGGAAAGAACACTAACTCTGTGACAAACATGAAGTGGTAAATTTTATTATATCTGTCATTTTCTTCTTTGTTATTTACTCATTTGAGGTTCATTTTGTGACATGAAAATTTAATCATTACGTACTTTTACAAGGATTTACTATGATTAAGTTAAAAAAAAAAAGAAACAAAAAACACATAGTAGGATAATAATATATGAAACGTCTTTAAAATGATACATCCCATTTTTGTTATAGAATTATTAGCTGATACACGGTGGACCAATCCTAATATTAATGTTTATTTTGGACAAAAAAAATGGGATCAATTGGTTGATACATACATGTGTGCTCTTAAGGTATAGAGGAGTTGAATTTCTTCCTAATTATATTAAAGAAGAGCATCAATATATTAAGAATAACAAACATTCTTTTTGAATTTTCCTCTATTTGCCAACACTAATCTAGTGACAAAGAGAGACGCTCAAATTTTTAAAAAATGACAGAATCTTTAAAGAAAATGGATAGTTTAATGTCAAGTTTACGTTCTCGACGCCTACGTTACGATAGTTTTAGAAGAACTCCGAATGGCTTAATCTTTACAGAAGATTTAAAAACTGTTTATAGTGTCTTTTTAATTTGTATGGGTTTAAAATCTCAAAATAATGAAAATAAAGGACTACTCTCTGGGATGTTTAATAAATCATATCCATATTCATTTTCAATAAAAAATGCTATCTCTACAATGAAAAATTTAGAGATTCCTGCCACGTCTAATACTACATGTATTCATGTTTCATATTCAATTAAAGAACCATTAGCACGTTCACTTTTAATAACATTTATGGAGGCCAAATTATTACATACCCCAGCAGATAGAACTAGAAATGAACCAAAAGAGAAAGTTTTATTACAACCAACACCAAAGGGGATTGCTATATTAACTAAATATTGTAAAGATATTGGATTGAAAAAGATACCTGATATTTTAATATCAAATTTAAACTCAATTGCATTATTTACATTTGAAAGAAGTTCTATAACAGATTCATTAATTCATAGTGATAAACTTCTTCATATTTTATTAATTAAATTAATGGGTAATAAACCAAACATTTGGACTCCTGAAATGAATATTGATAGATTACCAACATTATCTGATTTATTAGAGAATAATAATGATATTTTCACTTTTGAAAATGCAATTGATTATTTTGATGGTAAATTTGAAAGTCTTTGGCAAGCTAAAGTCGAGGGTGAGGAGGATGCTACGGAGGAGAGTGATGATGATGATAAGACAATTTGGTTAGATCAAATACCTGAATCTAAACTTACTGATACAAATAGGAAATCTCCATTAGCACATAAATATTTTACCAATCCTGATTCAGATTCACATATTCAATATTATGCATCAGATACAGGATTAAGATTATTTTATAATAAACAATTTAATGAACCAGAAATGCATGTAAAATATTGTTTTACATCAAAAGTACTATGGCAATGGTTAATGGATTGTACAGATATATTATATCCCAAGGAGGCAATTTCATTATCTGCATTATTTCTTAAGATTGGATTGATATGCTCCATTTTGGCTAAACCTTCAAAGATTAAAAATGGTAAATTTTGTGTTAGTAGATCTGCATTTTTCACTTTAAGTAGTCTTGGTTGGGATTTAGTTAATTGGAATCAAAGTGACGAAGATGTGGTTGATAATAAGTTGGATGAAAATATACATGTTCATGGTAAATTTGTCGAGATTGATATAAATTCTACAAATTCAAATAAAACCATGGTATCATCATTAGAAGAACAAAACAATATGACTATAAATTTACCTAATTTAGAAGAAATATTGGCTGATCCTGGAATGAGATATTTATTTAGAAAACATTTAGAGAAAGAATTTTGTGTTGAGAATCTTGATGTTTATATAATGATTAAGAAATTTTTGAAAAGAATGACTATTTTAAAAAAATTTATTGATAATAAAGGGTCGAATAATGGTAAAAGTGAATCATTACGTTATAAAGTGATTAAATCAACAATAGATTCTGCATTATCACAACAAGCAAATGAATGTTTAGAAATGGCATATCAAATTTATTCATGTTATATTATGGTTGGTGCACCATATCAATTAAATTTAGATCATAGTTTAAGGGAAGAAATTGGTAATGTTATATTGAATCCCAAATCTGCAATAAACGACTATTTTACTTTGAGTGGTGGTGGTGAGGACATCAATGTTAATAATAGTAAGAAAAGGGATGATGATATAAATAGGATGACAAAATTAGTGACACCAAAGATGGTATCGATGTCTGCCATGGGGAAAAGTGGTTTGATAAGAACCAAGAGACCAGAGACATTAAATGGATTAACATTATCCGACACAATAACAAAACCACCAAGGGACAATTCAATCAATGTTGAATATAAGAAAATATCAGAAACTTTATTAATCTTAAGACAATTATACCCACTTTTTGAAGAAGTTGGTATAATAATGTATAAATTAATGGAAATGGATTCATTATCCAAATTTTATAATTCAAAAGAATTTGAAGAGATTAAATAAAACTTTGTATAAATTAGTTTAAAAGATGATTTTTAAAAAATGTACATAACTTTGGTTGTCTTTTTTTTTTTTATATAATTATATAGAATGAGAGTTTAAGCGATTGGTTCTAAAGTGGTACCTTTCTTAATTGTAGCCCAACCGATTAAACGCCAATGTTTTTCAATACGTCTAGATAAAGCTATCTTTTCATTAATTTCAGTACATGCTGGAGAGGTCAATTGTAATCTTGCCATATCAGCTTTGACTGCAACGACACGAGCCCCCGTGGCGGTTGACCCAATATTTACCATTAAGACTTCATTAGCTTCTAATTTTTTCACTTTTGCTTGTTTTTGTCCATCTGTCTTAACACCTAATAAACGTCTTAATAAGAAATAATTAATTTCAATATCTGTATAAATATTTGGTAAATGATTTTTGGCACCAACAACTTGACCAACAAGACGATCCGCTCTACATAAAGTTGGATCTACTTTTGTCCCCACACCAATAAGTCCCCCTGGAACTGCGAATTTCAAATCATTTTGTTCTGCAAATAAGGATACAATATTTGAAAAGATTGGTTTACATTGAATCTTACCTCTTTCATCCTTAGTGACGATCCCTGGTCTAATTTCAATTTCATCACCTAATTTGAAAACACCATTTAAGATTGACCCACCTGCGACACCACCTTTTAAATCATCAATTTCTGCACCTGGTTTATTAACATCGAATGATCTAATGACGATTAATTGTGGTGAAATCATGAAATCTCTTGGTGGGACTGGGATAGTCTTGACGATAAATTCGTTGACAGCGTCAATATTATATTTCAATTGTGCTGAGATGGGGACGATGGGTGCGCCATCAGCAATTGTACCTCTAATGAATTTTAAGATGGATTTTTGATGTTCCAATGCAGATTCTTCACGCATTAAATCCACTTTATTTTGTAAGATGATGACATGTTTTAATTTCATAATTTCGATGGCAGCTAAATGTTCAGAAGTTTGTGGTTGTGGACAAGATTCATTCCCTGCGATCAATAATAAAGCTGCGTCCATGACTGCGGCCCCTGATAACATAGTACTCATTAGGATATCGTGACCTGGACAATCGACAAAGGATACGTGTCTAATTAGTTTATAACGACCGGGACAACCAGGTCTTTGACATTTGGGGTTGATTTCTTTATCTGATTTGAAAGATCTGTAACAGTCCGGTTCTGGACATGAAGGATCTTGACATTTATAGATCTTGGCATTGGCATAACCTAACTTGATGGTAATATTTCTTTCCAATTCATCTTTAAATCTGACGGTTTGCACCCCTGAGATGGCTCTTACCACGGTTGATTTCCCGTGAGCGACATGACCAATTGTCCCGATATTAATGGTGGCTTGTCTATTAATAATTTCTGCAGATAGAGGGTTTAATTTGGAGAAATCGGGATTTGTTGGTTGTTCCGGCAACCCGCCGCCTTCTTCGAATTCACGTTTACGTCTTGCCTCCTCTGATTCTGAATCTTCAGAGAAAGTGACAGTTTTCTTTGGTTTAATGTCTTCCTGTTCTTCTTGATCTTGTTCATGGTCAAGATCGAAGTCCTCGTCTTGGTAGTGGACCTCTTGTTCTTGGAGGTCCCCGTTGATGATGATGGAAGGTTCTCTATCTTGCAAATCGGTCATCCTTGAGTGGTGGTGGTGCAGTGGGTAGAGGTAGAGGTAGAGGTAGAGGTAGTATAGCCAGAGTGTGACAACCTCACCAAGTTAATCGATGTTTTCACACAGAGAGCATTTTTTTTGTTGGGCAGTGTGAAAATTTTCCACCGGAGCGGGGCGGGTCACGTGTGCGCCGCCCAGACACCCGCCGGACACGCCTGTTCCGGACGCCCTCTGCCCGGACAGCCGGCGGCGTTCTGCAGCAGCTGCTGTTGCTGCTGCCATATATATATATATATATAGGGCGTGTGGTGCTGCTGCTGTCACACTCCCACGCTGTGCCACCACTGCACTGTGCCATACACCCACACACACACACACTCCACCTCCCACTGGCGTACCACTACACCATGCCCTGAGTTTTTTAGCTGTCAACAATTTTTCATCACTTTTTCTTTCTTTTTTTTTTCTCTTCATGGCGATGATCTTGAAATCACTCTCTAACTCATCGATGGTACTAACATCCCACCATGTTTAAAGCGCAAACACCCCACCCCCCCCCAATGAAGAACTCGTCAACACATTACAACAAGAGAAAATTCGCCTGTGTCGAGTGTAGACAACAGAAATCAAAATGTGACGCAATGGAGAGGGCCCCATTGCCGTGCACCAAATGTGAAAAGAAAAAAATTAATTGTGTCCTCAAGAAAGATTTCAAAAGAACTTATAAACGTGCAAGAAACGAAATCATCGAATTGACCTTTAAACAACTAACCACAAAACAAAACGTTAACAACTCTATATGGGATAATAATAACTTCACAAAGGATAAGATCAAAAAACCACATTTTATTGAAAATTTTATTAATGGCGCCGCAAGTTTGTCGCCTGCTCCTCCACCTCCACCACCTACATTACAACTGGATAATATCGATTTTAATTGTACTCCAAAATCTATCGGTGATATCCACCTATCGTCTGAGGACATTTCCTCTCTGTTTAAAGAATTCGCAATGAATTATCATCCATTCTTACCCATTGTAGATCTTTCTTTGGGACCTGAGAAAATTTATATCCTTTCACCATGTCTATTCTGGGTCATTATACTGACAGGCTTGAGAAGATCCACCCACATAATAAATAAATATAATAATATCTTGAATCAATTGTCTCAACTAGTGAAATCTATCCTCGCAGAAATTACAATCTCACCAATCATTAGATACACCCCGACAGAGAATGATGAACCATTATTGAATGTCGCATCGGTGTATAGTGTCCAAGCATTTTTAATCTATACCTTTTGGCCACCACTCACTTCCTCCTTGAGTGCAGATACCTCATGGAATACAATAGGCACTGCAATGTTTCAAGCATTACGTGTGGGATTAAATTCTGCAGATTTCTCAAAAGAATACGCAACGGCAAATTGGGATCTTATCAAAGAGCAAAGAAGAACTTGGATCTGTTGTAATGTCATATCACAAATCATTGCATCATCAATGGGGTTCCCACCATATGTATCATTCGATCATTCTGTACTCTTAAATGAAACTATACAAATCTCAATAGAATTGAAACAAATGATACAAATTGCACATTTTGAAAATCAAATTATTAAAACAATGAATTCAAATCCATTAAATCCATCAGGTATGGTATCACCCATAGAAAGATTCCCCTTATTACAAGTCTTATCTCAACAATTATCTCAATTAGAATTCCAATTGAATTTATCCTCCAATCTTGATGACATTAGGAAATTTTTACTCTACGTGGCAAAAGTTCATTTACTTACTTACTATTTCACCATTGCCACTGATGAATCTACATCACACATATTCGAAACTAAGACAGGTTTAGTCAAAGTTTACAATAGTGCAATTAATTTATTATTTCATACACAAAAGATGTATACAAGAAACCCACAATGTATTAAATTTTTCCCCGGTTGTTTTATATTGAATATATGGCAAAGTGCATGTATTATAACAAAATTAATTCATTCATCCATCTCTGATCTATTAGATTGTCAACGAGGTAAAGATGCATACGATATTGCCATTCAATTAACTTTAAAAGCTTCAATTTTAAAATATGATATGGCTTATAGATCATCAGGTATAATGAGATCAATTTGGAGTTTATTTGCAAATATGCATAAAGATTGGCTAAATTCGGAAAAGGACGATAAACCACAAGAATTTAATTTGGATATTACCGTCAATTCAAGAATGTCAGTAAGCGTATTTTTCGATTGTTTATATATTTTGAAAGCAAAATGTGGTATGGCTAAATTGAAAAGAGAAAGTGGTGGTATTGTACCCACACAAGATGATTCATCAACAGATCCTGAACTTAGAGCAAGAAAAATTATTGAAAATATTCCATTGGATCCAAATCCAATTAATGCACAACTTTCATCCAAAAATAATACGATTGTTCCATTATCAGTTGTGTATACATCCCCGCAAGTGAAATCAAATGATGATGATGATGAACCATTAGATGAACCCACCACCACCACACTCGGTGTCAACACACCAATTTCACAATCTAATACTGATCATATCCCATTTGAACAAACACATGAATTGGAAGATCCAAATCTAGTCTCTTTGGATGAACCACCAAAGTTAGATAATAATACAACCGATATTTCACCAAATTCAATGATTGCAAATTTCGATAATTGGGATTCCGAAATGGTTTGGAAAGATGTTGATATTTTAATGAATGAATTTGCATTTAATCCAACTGTATAATTTTTGCATATATACATATATATAGATTTTTTTTTAATACCACTATTCGTCATTTTTTTTTTTCAATAAAAGTTTTTTATTCAAATCTTAAAAAGTGACAGACACAGTAGAAAGATCACAAGCACAAAGATGGCGAATAGAAATCATGTTGGGAAAATATGGAATGAATTTACCACGGCTCAAAAAGATATTAAATTATTATGGGCATCGGTTTTTTTAAGATTATTATCATATGGGTTAACAAATCAAGTGTTAACTTTATTTTTAAATCAAATTAATTTAAATGAATCTAGGATTGGCTTGTTCATGTCCTTGACTTTAGTCGGTGATGTCGTGTGTTCATATATTTTGACATGGTATGCTGATATTTGGGGCCGTCGTCGAGTATTAATTTATGGTTCAATAATGATGTGTTTAAGTGGTGTGGTATTTGCCCTAAGTGAAAATTTCCATATCTTGTTGTTATTTGCCATTATTGGTGTTATATCTCCATCAAGTGATGAAGTTGGACCATTTAAATCAATTGAAGAATCAATGATTGCACATCTTTCACCAAATAACAAGAGACCAGAAATTTATGCCATTCATTCTTTAGTCGCCACAATGGGTGCTGCATTGGGGGCAATTGTCTCAGGTTCATTTATTTCCTTATTGAAACATTATGGGTTTGCTGACACAGATTTAAAATGTTATAAATTGACATTTGTAGTATATGCCTTGTTGGCATTGGGGAAAGTAATAATTATGTTTTCTTTATCTGAAAAGACTGAATTGGATTCACATTATTCTCATGAACCACAATTAACCGAATCTATTGTCAGTGATGAAATGGCTCCATTATTAGAAGAACGTAGAAAATCAATTGATGTACAAGAAACTACTATGTCATCTTCATCTTTAATCCAATCTCATACCGATGATATCACTACCAAGAAGAAAACATCCCTATCTCCAGAAACAATTTCAATCTTAATGAGACTTCTATGTATATTTATGATTGATTCATTGGGTAGTGGATTTATGACAAGTGGTTGGATGGTTTATTATTATAAAAAATCATTTCAAATGGGATCATTTGCATTGGGTGTATTATTTTTCACTACACAATTAGTCATGTCAATTTCAACCATTCCATCATCAATTTTACCAAGATTTTTTGGCCCTGTGAGAGCTACATTATTAGTTCAAGTTCCATCTGCAATTTTTTCTATCTTAATACCCTTTGCATCAAATCATTTATCTTTATCTATCATTTTATTAAATTGTTTCTTTGGTACCGCAGCAATGGATGTTACATCAAGACAAATTCTTTTAACTAATTTAATTCATCCAGGGGATTTAACTAAAGTAATGGGTGTAGTTAACATTGGTAAAACTTTTGCACGTTGTATCGGTCCCATTTTCACTGGGATTCTTGCCAATCGTCAATATTTATGGGTTTGTTATATTATTAGTGGTGTTTTAGTCATATTGGCAGATTCAATCTTAGCATGTTCATTCTTACACGTTGATAAGACCATATTGGCACAAATTAATGGGGAATAAATAATTTTTATATATAAGTTTATAATATAATATATTTCGTGTCACATACGACAAATCTTATTCTTAAGACATTTTTATATTAAATGATGATTAAAGGTTTATATTATATTAAAAAGAAACAAAGAAGATGGGATACATAAGATATACATATACAAAAAGCAAAGTTTCTTTAACGGTTAGACTTGGCAACACGTTCTAATTCATCCTTCTTCTTGATAGCATAAGAAGTAGAAGAACCCTTAGCAGCGTTAATTAATTCTTCAGCTAAAGTTTCAGCAATAGTCTTAATGTTTCTGAAAGCAGCTTCTCTAGCACCAATGGTTAATAGAGCAATAGCTTGGTTAACTCTTCTTAATGGAGAAACATCGACAGCTTGTCTTCTAGCGGCACCACCACCACCAATTCTAGTGGTGTCTTCTCTTGGACCAGTGTTAGCAATAGCATCAACAACAACTTGTAATGGGTTAGAATCAGTTAAAATGTTAATGATTTCAAGAGTATGTTTAATGATTCTGACGGCCTTTAATTTCTTACCATTGTTTCTACCGTTCATCATTAAAGAGTTAGTTAATCTTTCAACGATTGGACATTGAGCCTTTCTAAATCTCTTGTTAGCATAACGACCAGCAGTGTGACCAACAAAAATTGGTTGTCTAATTTGAATGTAATCGACTAAAGATGGATCTTTAACTTCGACATCTTCAAAGGACCATTTGTTAAATAATTTAATTTCAGTAGAACCTCTTTGAACATCTTCTGGGATAGCAGTAGCTAATTCCACTGGAGTAAATTCTTCGACAACTTCGAAATCTTCTTGAACTTCAACTGGAGCTTCAACGTCAGACATCTTTTCTTTGATCGTTTGGTGGTGTAGTTGTTGGAATAAAGAAAATAATAATTTAAATATATATTAAATAGAGGCTCTTTCAATATATCAAATAATAACTCTAATTAACACTATGTTTATTTCGATATTGACTACTTTGAAATTCCATTGAATAATAACTTACTGGATACTATGGCAAACCACATCATCTCACACTAACTTTGGGAAACCTTACTGGACTGCCTCCAGCCTGTCTGCCTGGGTTTAGCAGAGTCATCGCAAGGGCCAGAAGGAAGCAGTGGGGAAGGAGAGGTTTCATTCCAGGCCGAGAGGCAGAAGCTAGACAGAACTCCAGCGGCACCGTCCACACTGCAAACCCCGCCTAGCCCCAGTGAAGTTAGAAAGAAGCTGCCCCCCGCTGGAAAACTTGCCAGGCTCGACTGAAAAATTTCAAACCGTTTTTGCGTCGCGTCATCTCTTCATTTTCCTAATTTCTTGATTTGGAAATTTGTAAAAAAATACTTTTTTTTAAAAAAAGAGTTCTGTTTATTAAATCCCAGGGTGTCCGGACGTTTAAAACAGTCCTTCCAGCATCGCAACTTGCCGGGCAACTCCGAGATTTCAGATCTCGCAAAAAAAAAAAGAGACGTCACTTTAAGACTTATATCAAAACACAAATACAAAATAATTTATTTACAAGAAACTAATGTCACCTTCTCACTTGGGATTTCCTCCACTCATCGTACCAAATGGGTCTTAGGGGTTGGACATTGATCCGGGTGCCCTCTGGTGTGGATATGTAGAATTTGTCCCCACGATCAAGTAATTTCTCAAATGCTAATGGGAAATACTCTGTACGTAATAGAACAATCCCAATATCACCTTCATGAGTAAGTAAAGATCCTACGGGCTTCTTTCTCCTCTTCTTCATCACTGTACTGTTGCTACTCTCACTAGTACTAAATGGATTGGGAGCCATACTCTTGTCACTTGTACTTGGCTCAGAATATTCTTCTCCCAATTCTACATCAATATATTCACCCTCTGTTATAGTAGAGGATCCATTCAATAACTCTGGTTGATCAATAACAACACTGACAATTCTCTTTCTTAATATCCCAGTGGAAATGGTTCTTGCAGTCAATTCTTGTCCCACATAACAACCTTTATTACTATTAATTGCATTTGGAATATGATCAAAATTACATTCTAATGGTAAAACTGTCGTAGGTTTAACATCTTGTGTTCCATCCAAAAAGCCATGCTTTAATCTTTCTCTTCTAAATACAACGCTATTATCCTCAAGTTTCTTAACTTCAAATTCAAATGGCATCATTACACGATTAAACACTTGTCCAATATCTTGTACTTTATCTGTAGTCACTAGACGGAAATGTTCTGCCTCAGTACCATCTTTATATATCAATGAATCCCAACGTCTATCGACATAAACACCCAATATATTTTTATCCCCATTAAATAAAGACGTTACCACATTTTGACTGAATAATTCTGCATCCTGTGGAGTCTTTATTTGACACATGGGATCAATTAAGTTATTTATCCATGGATTTTCCACATTCTTGGGAATATTATTAAATTTAATCATTATATCCCAACAATTCACATCTTCTACAGGTTCAAATTTGATCTTACTACCCAATTTGTGTGATTCAAAATCTTTAACCATATACGGTATCATCTTAGTATCAAACTCCAACAAAAATTCAGGATATCTCATTACATCTTTCATCATCACTGGAGTACAATACACAATTGAATCTGTTACTAATTTCCCTTTACCATTTAAAAACCCCGTATATTGACCAAATCTAGTTATATATTCTCCGTGAGGGCCTTCTTCTTGATATAACCCCCAATTTGATTTATCTAATGGGAAATCAATGATACTATTACCTTCTAATTGTGATTTATCTTTATCATTAATAGTCATTAAATTTTTCTTAACAAAATGTGGTTGTAACTTGGATGTAATCATACCATTAAGAAACTTAATTGTATCAGGTCCTCTAATCTTTAAATATGATTTATCCGTCAATTTAGTGTATTGAAATAAACCTGACACCTGTGCGGCGGTACCGGTAGCTGCAACATTACCACCACTATTAAGTCTAACAAATTGGAACCCAATTCGTCTTACCGTGGCAAGTCTTATCCCAGGAAACATTGACCACCCTCTCACTCACTTTGGAATTTGTCTTGTTGTTCTTGACAGGTTTTGATGTTAACTTCCCTTTAAGCTGTTCTTATATTTTTCTTCTTAAAATTACTAATCAAATAAAGAAAAACACATAGAAGATGACTCAAAAAAAGAGGAAGAGATAATTAATGACATTGAAAGAGTAATGGCAATATATACAGCTTGATTAAATTGTTTTGCTAAATCTTATTTAATTGATATTAATATAATAATAAAAAGAGTATAGTAGAAGTTTTGTAGAATATAAATAAAGAAGACGATAATAATTATTATTTACTGGAGAGATTTTTGGTGTGTATGTTTGGGATAGGAAAGATAATAAATCAAAGAGAGAGAAAATATCCCCCACTATTTAGTTTCAGAGGCTAATTTTTCTGCTTTGGCAACAACATCTTCAATACCACCAACCATATAGAAAGCGTTTTCCGGGATATCATCATATTTCCCATCTAAAACAGCTTTAAAGGAGGCAATTGTATCCTTTAATCTGACTAATTTACCTGGAATACCAGTAAACACTTCTGCCACGGCGAATGGTTGAGATAAGAATCTTTGTATCTTTCTAGCTCTTTCAACGGTCAATTTATCTTGTTCAGATAATTCATCCATACCTAAAATGGCAATAATATCTTGTAAAGATTTATAAGTTTGTAAAGTTTCTTGCACCTTTGTAGCTACATCATAATGTTCTTGTCCCACCACTGCAGCATCTAATAATCTTGATTTAGAATCTAATGGATCCACTGCAGGATAAATACCCAATTCAGAAATACTTCTTGACAACACTGTAGTGGCATCTAAATGAGCAAAAGTTGTGGCTGGAGCAGGATCTGTTAAATCATCAGCGGGCACATAAACAGCTTGTACTGAAGTAACTGAACCTTTCTTTGTAGTGGTAATTCTTTCTTGTAAAAGACCCATATCAGTAGCTAAAGTTGGTTGATACCCGACAGCAGATGGAATACGCCCTAATAAAGCTGAAACTTCAGACCCAGCTTGAGTAAATCTGAAAATGTTATCAATGAAAAGTAACACATCTTGTCCCTCTTCATCTCTAAAATATTCGGCGATGGTTAACCCAGTTAAGGCCACTCTAGCTCTAGCTCCTGGTGGTTCATTCATTTGACCAAAGACTAAAGCCACTTTAGAGTCACCTTCTAAATTAATGACACCAGTTTCTTTCATTTCACGATATAAATCATTCCCCTCTCTAGTTCTTTCACCCACACCAGTGAATACAGAAAACCCACCATGAGCTTTAGCAATATTATTAATCAATTCTTGAATGAACACAGTCTTACCCACACCAGCACCACCAAATAGACCAATCTTACCACCTCTTGCATAAGGAGCCAACAGATCCACAACTTTAATACCAGTTTCTAAAACTTCAGCTGATGTAGATTGTTCAGCAAAACTTGGGGGATCAGCATGAATAGGTTTTCTCAATTTTGAATCAATTGGACCTCTTTCATCAATGGGTTCACCAATGACATTAATAATTCTACCTAAAGTTTCTCTCCCAACAGGGACAGAAATAGGGGCACCAGTATCTTTCACGTCTTCACCACGAACTAAACCTTCAGTACCATCCATGGCAATAGTTCTTACTGTATTTTCACCTAAATGTTGTGCCACTTCAAGGACTAATTTCCCACCATTTGGATTTCTAACCTCTAATGCATTTAAGATTGCTGGCAAATTAGATTGATCGAATTGAACATCGACAATGGCACCAATGACAGCTTTAACTCTCCCTACGGGGAGATTTGAGGCGGCACTTGTTGAAGTTGGAGATGGTTGAGAAGTGGCCATGTTTCTAGTAAAATTAGATACATGATTAAACTTCCTTTGAGATAAACTAGCGAGACATTGATTTCTAATCGGAGCTAATTTATAAGATTGAGTCACTGAACTGAAACAACGGGCATTGATGGCTTTCAAAGCAGTCCTGGAAGAGACATTTGCAGCCCTATATACACTTGGCAACGTCATAAATCCTTGAGTTTAATTGTGACGTTTTTTTTAACAAACAAAGCAAAACAAAAATATCACGAACAAAAACTTTTTTCTTATTTATTTCACTCTCTCTTTTCTGGAGAGTCTTATTAGTTGTTGTGTTTTCCTTTTACCTTTCTTCTTAAAGAGTTGGTTGTCGATGGCAGTCATCTCTTTGTATTTTAAATATTCCTCTTTAGACGGTTTTTTATGGGTTTTCAAGAATTTGTGCTCACGTGACTTGTTGCATTCAAAATCTGCATTGATTGGCTGTGATATAGGTATTCTCTAACTAATGAGAAACACGTTAAAATGTAGTGAGTAGAGTGGTAAAATGACTATTTAAGTGTCAAGCATCACATTGGGTGGTTAAAATTGGGAGATTTGAGGGAAAGTTGTAATATCATGTGTCGTATCCTAACGTAAATTACCTTCCAACCCTACTGTAACGATTCTACAACTTAACAAACCCTAATTTTGCCAGTTGCTTTAGGGGTACCTGTCACCTGTCACAAATTCCGAAAAAAATAAAAATAAATAATATTTAAATAATTTAATATAAAATTTACATTGAAATATTGATATGATATTGGTTCCATTCCAAATCAAGAAGGCTCAAAATTATCAGGATTATTGGAATGAGTTTGGAAATTGTTCCAACGTTACACCCCACTGAGGAAGAGTTTCAAGACCCCATCGAGTTTTTATCAAAACCACATGTCGCTAGGCTAGGTATCAGATACGGTTTGATTAAATTAATCCCACCACCCAAATTCCAATACATTTCACAATTTGATAAGGCGAAGATAGAATTTAAACCAAGATTGCAAAATTTATCACATTTACAAATCTTGAATAGGGCTCGTTGGTTCTTTATTAAACAATTATCTAAATTTAATGATAATTTGAATCTGACCACTGAAATTAACTTGAATAAACCCTGCGTGGTGATTAAATGTGAAGAAAATGGTTTGAAACCAATTTATACAAGAATTTTCTTATATGATTTGTTTATTAATCTAGTGAAACGATTAAATAAGAGTCATTTCAATCCTACCAATAATAGTGTCAATGGAGACAAATTTAAAACTTACCATGAGTTTGAAAACCTTTTATTGGTTCCCATAAAAGATTTTGTAAATCACACTAAATTATGGACCTATTTATCGCATGTTTTTGATATGGATAAGACTGTATTATTGACTATTTTCGATAAATATTTGAAAGAATACTATGAATTTTGTTATTCTTTTAATAAGGATCATACTTTACCCATTATTGAGCCTAATCTAACTACTGATCCAGTTTCCTTATTAGATGAAGAGAGCTTTTATAAAAATGAGGAGGAAGATGAAAATTTTGCCCCTCCCCAAGGCACAATTTGTCATATGTGTCATTTATCAGTGCCTATTTTAATAGAATGTAAAAGTTGTAATAATTGGTTTCATGAACATTGCTTTAAAATAAAATATTCTTTCCTTTGCAATAAAATTGATTCAATAAAACCAATACATTGTCATGAATGTGTTGTTGGTAATGCTTCATATGGATTTCCTGTTGATACTGAATGTTTTACCCTTACACAGTTTGCCAAGTTAAACAGACAAGACACTCAAATTAATGACCTCAATGAGTTAGAAAATGAATTTTGGTCAAAAGTTAATAATTGTATGTCACAAGAAATTATTAAATATGGTGCCGATATACCGTACCCTTCAGTAAGTTTGAATAGTTTACCTTCTCAACCTATGAATTTATTAAATTTACCCAACAATGAAAGATCATTGTTACGGTTTTGTAAGGATCAGGAGTCAGATGAACAAAATGGAATCTCTGGGATGACATTACCTTGGTTATATGTTGGATCTAAATTTTCTACATTTTGTTGGCATATGGAAGATCAATATACTCTATCAGCAAATTATCAACACGAAGGTTATCCAAAAATTTGGTATAGTGTCCCCGCACAATCATGTTATCAATTTGGTAAAACCTTGTATGAGACAACACCAGATTTATTTATTAAGAATCCAAATTTAATTCATCAATTGACATGTTTAATGTCACCATATGACATTCGTTTAAAGAAAGTAAAATTTTATAAAGCTATTCAAAATCCAGGTGAATTTATTATTACATTCCCACAATGTTATCATTCAGGTTTGAATACAGGTTATAATTTTAATGAAGCTGTGAATTTTACTACTGATTTTTGGATACAATTTGGTACGAGAGCCATCTTGGATTATAAATTCAGTGGGAAGACATGTGTTTTCGACTTATATCTCCTGTTAGAATCTATTTTGAAAGAGTTTTTGTTGCAACCAAATAATGGTAATGTAGCACTTTACAGAGAAGCATTCAACGTATTACTAAATTATGCTAATATTGAATTGAAAAGAATCACAAGACTGACAGATTTAAAAGTTCCAGTGAGGAAGGATTATGCATTAAATAAAGAAATTGTATGTTCCCAATGTCATACCTTATGTACATTTGCATATTGTTCGGTTTCACCCAGTGATGTCCCATTGTGTCTGGAGCATTCTTTAGGTCAAGTAAATACACAGAAAATGACGGTTGTTTCCATAAGAGATATCGATTCCAGTCTCGAATTAATCAGCCAATGTGGCCAGAAGCTAGATCAGTTCTAATAAACGATACCCTACATTCCTTATATAAAATCTATGTTTTTATCACTATTTAATCATTATAGTACTTTAAAGTGAAAAAATATTGCAAGTGTTAAAATTCAGTGTTAAGAATCACCACTTATAAACAGGTCATAAACCAAACAAGAGAAATCCAGGAGACACTGATTGACATGGCCATTTTAACTTCATTTAATTTACTCTTTCTAAGAATCAGTTTCTTATTCACTTTAGCCTTTTTCTGCCTCAAGGATGTCAATTCAATTTTAACAAATTCATATTTTGACATCTTAACTCAAGCCATGGGGCTTCCCGCGGTACAAATGTCTCGTTACAGTGGTCAATTGGGGTTATTTAGCGTGGTGTTTGCCCTATTAGCCATCACCGATTTGATCCCATTATTAGAAGAAAATAAACAATTTTTCTTCTCAATGGTACCAACAAGATTAACCATTTTCTTTATCTTAACTACATTATCATATTGGGGACAAGATTATTATTATTTACATAATAATGTTGTTTTTGTTTACTGTTTTGCTGAAGTCTGGTTAAATTTCTTAATATATAATTCCATAAGAGAAGAAAGAAATGCTCATGTTATTGTACAAAAGAATGAAATTTCTCAAGCTGAATTGAATAGTTTAGAGAATTAAACCCATATATAATATATATTTAAGTTTGTATAAGATATTTAATACATATTGAAAATTATACATGTACAATGAATGATGGAGGAGGAAGGGATCTTACAAGAAGTCTAAATCATCTAATTCATCAAAATCAGATAAATCATCCAAGAAATCACCATTATTCATTGAGTTATCATCATCAGATTTCTTCTTATTTGAATTTTTCTTCTTATCCTCAGGATATCTCATTGCTAATACACTTTCATCATGTAATTGATTAATAAATTTAATTCTTTCATCAAAGACTCTTTGTGGATCTCTTGTATCATAAATATTTAACAGTTCTGTAGTTTCAATATAACCATCTTTATGATTAATATTAGCTTCAATGACACCATCTCTAATTGATCTAGAGACCATATATTCAACAGTCTGTTCAGAATCCAATGATAACTTCAAACAAATATCCTTTAATGAAATTTTCTTGTAAGTTAATGAGATGATTCTAATACCAGTCTTAATAACATTAGATCTTAATCTTACACATAATTGATAATTATCATCTTTAATTAATGTCTTCTTGAATTTGGTTAAGATATTTGTGAATTTGTTTAAATCACCTAATTTTACAGTATTAGTTAAATGATAATATGGATATAAAGATTGTTGCATACCATCTTGATGGAAAAATGATAATTCTGGGATATCACCCATTAATAATTGAATAACACCAAATAATTTATTTGCTTGTTGTAAGAAACCAAGGGCATTCTTATTATGTGGTGCTTTTCTTATTGCCGCGACAATATAATCATTTGCAGCAGAATAATTTAATTGAATGGCATTGATCTTAGATAAATAGAAATAATAACGTGCTTCTAAGGAACTGGCTACATCATTTGCTGGGAATTCAATCTTTGAAACAAAATCTGAAGCTAAATTAATTTCACCCAATAGAATAAAATTTCTTAAAATTGATACAATTAACATTGCTTTAGTTTCATTATCATGTTTTAAAGTGGCTAATTTAAGGAATTTCATCATTTCGGAACGTAAAGAAATCATAGCAGGAGCATTTTTCAAATGAGTCTCATCTCTTTCATAACCAATGGTAGTGTAGAACCATAGTTTGGAATTAATTAAATCTAAAGAGGATCTGTTATTGTTATTACTATTGTTGTTATTGTTATTATTGAAGTTGTAAGCGGAGGTACCATTAGCTTCACCAGAGGTATATCTTTGTAGTACATTAGGAAGTACAATTTTCTTATTGAAAATATTCAATTGGTCAACTTTCCCAGAGTCTAACAAGTAAATTTGAACCAGTAAATGAACAAAACTGTTAATTAATGGGGCCACTTGCACTTGCGGCTGTCCATCAGCACTAACTTCGACTTGATAAAACCCCAATGGGTATGAATCTCTTATCTTAGCAGCATCCACAACATTAGTGACATGGTTATCATTGATATACTGTAAAAGATGTTTCTTATCCTGTCTTGAATCATTTTCATCCGGGTATAACACCCCAACTAAAGCAGAAAGATTCTCACTTATAAGTAAACCATCCTTTCTTAATGCAGTTAACCCATTTAAAGCTCTCCAAACATGACGAGAGTCAGTAGTAATGTTACTCTTGGCCAATTCTTTTAATATCCCAACAAATTGTTCCACTGCAGGAGCTTGAACAAACGTTTGTTCACCGTTCAAACGGGAGGTTTCAGGTTGTGTGGTTGTGTCGACGTCCATTGACTTTGTGTAATTCTTCTAACAGGTTATAAGAAGGCTATTTGGCCGTACCTTCAGTTGTGTTTTATGAGTTGCTCCTCGGTGGCAATGTATGTTAAAAGTTGAATTAAATTTCAGTACTGAAAAAAAAAAAACGATTATTGCAAAGACAACGCAGCAATGAATGCAAAAGGTATCTATTAAAGAGAATATATGTGAAACTATCTATAAAGCTATGTGAATGTTGTCGGAAGGAAGCCGTGATGGAATTGGAAACGAGTGACAAAAGAAAGTGGGAAAAAATGCCGGTTTAAATTGGACAATTTGCCATGTTAAGGAAGTCCAAATAAGAATTCCCGGCCATCGGGCTGTTCTTCTCATCTGCAACAGTATCTTCTGGCATTCCTGGCAACATGTTCTCGCTCTCCACCGGTTCTTGTTGCTTGAGACCGGGACAGAGACCGACCCAGGCAGATTCTTTGAACATGGCAGACTCTTCTTCTTCAAATGGCTCTTCTGGGATAATTAGATCGTTGGACAATCCCAAGACGGTCTCAGCGGTAGTAGTCATGGTCTCATGATCGTTCATCATCATTAGTTGGTGGTTCTTGTTCATATTTATGTTTTCTTCCAGATGTAATGGTGAGGCCAAACTGTTAAATAACATTAATTCCTCATTGATAGCACCCATTGGATTGGATTCAAGTAATGTGGTTGAAGATAACGAGGAGGTGGAAGAAGATGCAGAATGATGGTTTAATGGTGCCACTTCTTTCTTCACCAACGTTAGAGATGTGTTTTGATTGTTGTTCTTGCCCTTTGGTGTCTTGAACATATCTGTGAAATCAATTTCATCCAAATTAATCAAAGGCGTTTGTGGATAGGACATTTGCTCTTCTTCTTTCACATTTCGTATCGTAGCGTTAATTTGACTTTGGGTTTCTTTAAAGAATGATGTTAAAGACTCTGAAACCACCGGCATTACACTGGTAGTGGTACCGTTAAGTGGTTGTTGTTGTGTCACTTTCTTCTTCTTATTGATTCTCTTTGTAGTTTTACATGTAGATATACGTGGTTCAGGTAAAACCACATCAAACCAATTAATTTCATTAGTTAACCCACAATCACATGTCATCACTTGTGGAAGAATAGGTAATTTTAATTTAGTCTTATATTCCAGTTCTTCAAAATTCTTTATCGTATCAAGATCATTCTTAGCGACTAATAATTTCTTAAATTTCTTATATTCATCTGAATTGGGATTAAATTCTAATTCATGTGAATGAACATTATTAACCACTACAATATTCCATTTTTGTAATTTTAATGAAAATGTAGCTCTAATTCTAAAGGGACAACAAAATTTTGGTTCATTTACTGTGGTATCATTTTCCACTTCCTTGGTATTACCACCGCGTCTTTTATATTCATGTTTAATATTTGATTTACATTTAAAGATCACTTTACCATTATCTGATCTTTCAATGACTAAATCAATCCCCTGTGGAAAAAAAATCTTTTGTAACCATGGTTTAATATCACTACGTTTATCAAAAATTGGAACGGGATCCAAATGAATTAATTTATTTTGTTCTCTAAGTAATGCATCAGTTAAATGATCCGGAGACCAAATAGATCTTGGTTTTTTAGCCATCTTTTCTGATTATGCTTGGTTGCTTGGTTGCTTGTCTCTCCTGGCTACAAAGAAATGAAAAAAGTGGATTCACTTCTCTCTTTATAAATTAACTAACGGTAATCAGTAGTATCAAAGATCGGAGCTATAGTCGGATTCAATATTGTTCTTGCAATTTTTTTAACTCATATTATTTTTTGTTTGAACATCAAAATTTTTTCTGTATTTTTATTGTTAATATTGATTATTAATTAAGAAATCCATCCCAATTTGATGAGTAATTAAAATTAGAAAATCCCGATGAACAGATTATCAACTTGTAACAATATTTAACATTTGATAGTATGCATTTGAACCTGATTGTAATAAAATATAACCTAATAAATTTTTGACACTATTATTATTGTTACCATAAAGAGTGTAAATGATCTTGTCATCATCATTTATTGTAGTATTTACCTCATTACAACCTGACATAATCCATTTTTTAGTTCTTGAATACCATTGGTACATGGTAATTGATCGATGGTATAAGTGCTTGGTTAATATAAGAATAATTTCACCTTGGAAGGAAATGGTAAATTGTGAATTAATATAAGGTGCTATCCCATTACAAATAACGTTACAATCAAATGTTTGTGACTGCATAGGGTTTAATCTAATTGAGATGAGTCTTTGATTTGTTTGAATGAGATACATGTAATAATATAATTTGGTTGTATCGTAAACGTGTAAGATAGCTTCATCTTGTAATAGTAAAGGTCGTAAATTGTATGTGAATCCGTAAGTCAACTCTTCAATATTAAATTGATCCATTCTATATTGTAATTCTTGAAGGTTTGGATATGTAAGTTGGGTGAATGGATACTTCCATATATGGCAGCTGTCATAGAGCAAAATATCACCTTTATTAATCAAATATTTGATGTTAACAACTCCATCAGGTAATTTAATTTTGAAATCCCATTTATATTCTGTAGCGGACGGTGCTAATAGCCTGAAAATAGTGATTTTCCATGTATGTTCAGTGGTGTAGTGTATTGTGGATAGGTAAGAAGGGGACATAACATTATCTTGTGCCATAACGAGTGGTATTCCATTTCCCATTAGAATCCATCGAACTACACGAGCACGGTTCCCGCTTACTTTCAAAACGACCACAGCATTATCCAGAATAATCCAAATAATATCATCACCCACTAACAACATTCTCTTAACATTAACAAACGGTTGTTCAAAGGAGATAAATATTTGTGGGAATGACATAAAATACAATCCATTACAAAACTTGCAATTATAAACCACTTGTGGAGGTGAACACCCATCCATACACCCAATAGCCACCCATTCCACCATTTCTCCTCTGTAAAAAGAATGTAATGTATTCAAATTCCGTTCAAGAGACCAATTATCCCCCAGCAATCTAGGATAAACCATTTGTGAACCCACAAAACCAACAGACTCCATCTTCCACTGTCTCTTCCTACTCCTCCCCCTACCCTCACCATGTCTTAAACCTCCTATTGAGATGCCCATCTCTTCTTCTTCTTCTTCTTCCTTGCCCTTGCATTAGACTTGTCATTACAGATCATAAATATAGCCGCCCACTTAATTCTTAACAATTCCTTCCAACAACATACAACAACCAGCAAACACAAACAAGCAATGTCACAGCAACAACAAGGTATCACGCGTTGGAAGCAGCATTGCCACTTCATGAAAGAACAAACCAGACTGTTGTTATCTCAGTGGCGACCGGGCCTGGTTCCAGTGTCCCAAACCTTGTGGTTGGACGTCCTGGTGTCATTGCAACAATTGACACGGGACCTTGAACAACTCGGGCAGAAACTCTCCCAGCAACCTTCACATGGTGTTACAACTACCACAAACACCACGTCAGCAAATTACAAGCTCATTGGAACCGTTATTCTCATCACATGCTGGCTGTTGCTCTTTCTACACTGAAAAAAAAATTGCATATATTATGGGCTTTTATTGGTATTAAAAACTAGGACATCTCGAGACCATCTGACACCGTAACGAGACTTCGAGACCTTCCCAAGAACGTGTATTTTATGAGCAGTTCAATTAGTGATCTGGAAGGAATGTCTGCTGAATCATCGTTGTATAACGACACGTTGCATCAAAGAAGAAGCATCGCTCTCGAAAACAACAATAATATCAAGAAACCACACCAAGATGTTACTATAATACAAGATGTGGAAGGTGATATACATTATGATGATCGAGGGGAACCCATTTTACGTAAATCTTTCTCCCTCTGGTCTATTTTGGGGGTTGGATTTGGGTTAACTAATTCATGGTTTGGGATCTCGACTTCAATGGTGACGGGACTGTCAAGTGGTGGTCCCATGATGATTGTATATGGTATTATTATCATTGCACTGGTCTCTGTATGTGTTGGTGTCTCTTTGGGAGAATTATCTAGCGCATATCCACATGCGGGGGGACAATTTTGGTGGGCTTTACAATTGGCTCCACCACGTTATAAAAGATTTGCCGCATATATGTGTGGTTCTTTTGCATATGCTGGATCAGTATTCACGTCTGCCTCTACGACATTATCAGTAGCCACTGAAGTTGTTGGGATGTATGCTTTAACACATCCAAATTTTAAAGTGGCTAAATGGCATGTATTTGTTACATTTGAATTATTACATTTGTTTCTAATGTTATTTAATTGTTATGGAAGATCATTACCATTAATCTCTTCATCATCTCTTTATATCTCGTTACTTTCCTTTATAACCATCACCATAACGGTATTGTCATGTTCCTCGGGCCAATTTAATGACCCTAAATTTGTCTTTGCTACATTTTATAATGAGACAGGTTGGAAAAATGGTGGCATTGCATTTATCGTGGGGTTAATTAATCCAGCATGGTCATTTTCATGTCTTGATTGTGCTACGCATATGGCATTTGAAGTAGAAAAACCAGAAAGAGTCATCCCGACAGCAATAATGGGTACAATTGCCATTGGATTCATTACATCATTCTCATATGTGATATCAATGTTTTTCTCTATACGTGATATTGATTCTATAATGGCATCTACTACGGGGGCCCCTATTTTAGATATTTTTAATCAAGCTTTAGGGAATACAAGTGGTGCAGTGTTTCTTGGTTGTTTAATCTTATTCACATCATTTGGTTGTGTGATTGCATGTCATACATGGCAAGCACGGTTGTGTTGGTCCTTTGCTCGTGATCATGGGTTGCCATACTCAAACGTGTGGTCACAAGTGAATCCTCACTTGGGTGTTCCATTAAATGCACATTTAATGTCTGGAACATGGATTGCCATCATTGGTATATTATACATGGCTTCCTCCACAGCATTTAATTCATTAATCACTGCATGTATTGCATTCTTACTATTATCTTACGTGGTCCCAGTCATTTGTCTGCTTATAAAACGTCGTCAAATTAAACATGGTCCCTTCTGGTTGGGTAAATGGGGGGCTCTATCAAACGTGGTGTTATTGGGATGGACTGCCTTTGCCCTAGTGTTTTTCTCCTTCCCACCAGTGATACCAGTGGATCGTAACAACATGAATTACGTCTGTGTAGTGATTGTTGGATACACAATGTATGCCGTGTTGTATTGGAAGTTCAAGGGAGTTAAAGAATTCCATCTCGATGAAGAAGAACAAGAACAACAAGACGAGACGGTCTCTTCTGTACACATCACCACCGTCAGCAAACAGTAACTCACCCACTGCTATTCATTTATTCCTATATCTTACTTATAATTTTTGTATATAATTTATTATTATTCACTATGGCTTCATTTGAAAAGATTCAAAGATCAGTTGACACAAAGTTGCAAAGGGAACACAAACAAAACACACAAACACAGGCATATAAATGGGGATGAGAACTGCGTTGTACAAGTTATCGAGGTCCTGGACCACGGGGGAGACCACTACAAGTGAAGAAGAAGAACAAGAGAAGAAGAAAGTCGGGCAAAGACTTACACAGATCCCTGATGATTATCGTCTCCCGATTGATCTGTTAGGTTATACTCCCAACACCAAGAACAGATTACTTACCGTGGACATGGGACAAGAATTGAGAAGCTTGTTCCCCTCAAGGATCCAATTGTATACGGATTGGACTTTGGTATACAGTTTAGAACAACATGGTGCTTCGTTACATTCATTGTATGGGAATATTGAAAGGACGCAGATGCCCAAGAGACGTGTCGGGTATTTGATTGTCATTCGAGACTCTCGTGGTGGTGTGTTTGGTGGGTATTGCAACGAGGCATGGTTGCCCAACGAACATAGACGGTACGGTGGGAATGGAGAATGTTTCCTGTGGAAGTTGGACAAGACACAGGACATTTCATTAACCAAGGAGAAACCTGAGAAAATAGGAAGTGGTTGGAGACTTGTTGGGTTCCCACACACAGGGGTCAACGAGTTTGCCATGTATTGCACTTCCCAGTTTCTTTCCATGGGTGCCGGAGATGGTCATTATGGTCTGTGGGTGGACGATGGCCTGTTACAAGGTGTCTCCTACCCGTGTCTCACGTATGGAAACGACCCATTGTCGGCAGAGGGTGTTAAATTCCACATCACAGGACTCGAAGTCTGGCGGATTGGTGGTGTTGTGAGAAGAAACAGCATCAACAACCCATTGTGAGTTTGTATGTATTCTTCATATAGCTTTTTCACTTAGTATTCTGCATTATTTATCACTATTAATCTCTGAAAAGATTCAATGTTTTACACACAAACGGAGATATCCATACACACAGAGTTGAAGCTACCTAGCACTCCGGTTCAGTATGTCAAGTGGGAGTATACACACAACAGATGTGGTAAGACAGAGGTTAAGACCCTTTGGGATCTTCTTCGAGAAGTCTTTGAAAGATTTGATCAAGGGAATTAGGTCCCATAACGAAACACCAGAATCTTTACATGAATTCCTGTCTCGAGAACTGACTCAATGTCGAAAGGAGGCTAATTCTTCAGATATTAACCTTAAGACTAATGCTGTATTGAAATTGGCATATTTGGAAATGTATGGATTTGATATGTCATGGTGTAATTTCCACATCTTGGAAGTGATGAGTAGTGAAAGTTTACAAAATAAACGTGTGGGTTACTTGGCTGCATCCCAATCCTTCCATAGAGATCCAGATATTCTAGTGTTGATGACTAATTTGTTGAAGAAGGATTTGAAATATGCTAATAAAGGTGATATGGTAAAAGTTGGTATTGCATTAAATGCCATATCTACTATTGCTATAAACCCATCATTGGCAAGAGATATTGTCGATGATTTGTTTGGAATGTTAAACAGTACACATGCATATATTAGAAAGAAGACGATAACTGCTTTATTTAAAGTGTTTTTACAATATCCTGAAGCTCTAAGGGACAACTTCGATAAATTTACCATGAAATTACAAGATGATGATATGTCTGTAGTGTCTGCCACGGTGAGTGTCATTTGTGAGTTGTCGAAACAAAATCCATGGCCATTTATTGTATTATCTCCGTTGCTTTATGAACTGTTATTAACTATTGATAATAATTGGATCATTATTAGGTTGTTAAAACTTTTCACCAATTTGTCTCAAGTGGAACCTAAATTGAAATATAAACTGTTACCAAAGATCCTGGAGTTAATGGATTCGACTATGGCTACTTCAGTTTTATATGAATCTGTTAATTGTATTGTCAAGGGACGTATGTTAGAAGACGATGATTATGATACAGCTACAAAGTGTCTAACTTGTCTAGACAAGTTTTGTGAATCGCAGGATCCAAATTTGAGATATATTAGTTGTAATTTATTCTACCAAATTGGTATTATAAATTCACAATTTGTCTCCGAATATGATGATTTAATATTGAAATTAATTACTGATGTAGATATTTCAATTCGTTCCAAAGCATTGGAGTTATTAAACGCAATTATAAATGAAAATAATTTGAAATTGGTAGTGTCTACTTTATTAAGACAATTTGTCAATGAAGAAATTGTTGTACTGAATAATGATAGTAGGAGAAGAAGGGAAATCCCAATCTTGATCCCAAACAATTATAAGATTAAAACAATCTCTACAATTATAGAATTATCTTCTATGGATAATTATAATAATATTTCAGATTTTGAATGGTATAACACACTATTAATTGATTTAACTTTGGTATCACAGGACTTGATCGAGGCAAGAGATCAATTAGGTGAATTAATCGGTGCACAATTAAAATCTGTCATGATTAAAGTCCCCGATATCCGTAATATAACCATGACATCAATCATCAAGATCTTATCGATGGATCAAATTGAATTAAAATTACCCAGCGTTTTAAAAGATTGTATATGGTCATTAGGTGAATATTCCTCTTTGATTGAAAATGGTGATGTTATGATCCACTTATTGATTGAAAAGAGTAGTAAATTTAATTCTGAAACGAAAGTAATATTAATTACGGCTGTATTAAAATTATTATCTACATGGTGTAATGGTAATACCATTGAACTAAATGCGGTGAAAGATTTAATTACTCCAATAATTGAATATATGGAACTGTTGAATTTAACTAATTCATTTGAAATTCAAGAACGTTCCATTGAATCCACGGAATTCCTAAAATTAATTAAAGAATCTATGGATGAGATGAATGAAAGTGATGAATTACCAATGTTACTAACTGACATCTTACCAAGTTTTTTCAATGCATATGAATTAAAACCTATCGCTCATGGAACACAGAAACAATTACAACCAAACATGGATCAAACATATTTAGAGACTCCATTCTTAACGGAACAAGATTGGAATAACATTATGAAACAATATAATATAGATGAAGAGAGCGATGCAGGTTCAGGATTGGATGAAACAGATGATAATATTTCATTTAAAGACAATCATACAACCTCTTCACTAGACAGAAGTGATTTAGATAGTCATGTTGATGTTGTTGATAGAAAGCAATCACAATTGTCAAATCCATTTTATTTGGTGGATCATCCAGGGAAACAAAATACCGAGGATAATGATGTATTTCAAAATATGGATGAGCATGCTGATGATCATGAACAAGTTAATGTGATTAGAGTGAAGAGTCCCGAAACTAATACCACTGTGTCAGTTGATTCAAGTAGTGATAAGCCCAAGAAAAAGAAGACACATAAATCTAAATTCAAGGCGAAAAAAGTGGAAGTTCTCACTGATGAAGTTATCGTCCAACCAGAATACACACACCCTCACCCAACAGTCAGACAACCGTCAAATGCATCATCCACAAAACAACGAGGTGGCAATGGAATCCATCTTCAAACCAAATCAAAATTAGGTGAATTTGATTTCAGTAAAGATACAGTTAACGATGAAGAAAGTTTAGAAGATGATCAACTTGAGTTAGATAAGATAAGGCAAAAGTTCCAAGCCCAAACTCTCGAGTCACAGGAAGTTACCAACGATAACAATGGAACTGCTGACGATGAAGAAGTTATTATCGTTAAAAAGAAGAAGAAGAAGGGCAAAAAGAAGAAACATCACAAAGAAAACAAAACAGAATCTTCTGAATTGGCAGCATGAAGATTTATTAAGCATATTAATCAATTAGTATCTATAATATATGTATATATCATCGTTTCACCTTAATAGAGCTCTTTACTTCCAATTTCAAAAACTTGTTCTACATAGTGGAAAGTCATCGCAAAGTTTCCGAAGAAACTACAAGACACCAAGACCAAACTTGTGCCTTTGACATGTCATTTAGGGCTACTATTGATACTGTACAGAAACATAACGCCTGGTACAGAGGGATATATGTTTTAAATACAATTGATGAGAAGATAAGAATCACAGTGACAGAAAATGAAGTTATACTTTGGGCAATCCATAACACGGGAAGTTCCTGTTGTCAGATTACTTATGCCAGGTCATTCTTTTCTGAGTATGAATTTAAACCGCATAGTTTAGTCTTCGGTGACGAGGGTTTAGAAACAGCTACGGATCTGTATGGAGTGGATCATAAATTGTATTCATTTATGCTAGACGCTCGAAGTTTAAACACTGTCTCAAGAAAGTCTGATACTGATGAGATTAGAGAGTTTACGTTGTCTATTGATAACACCTTCACATGTCCCGATAGTCTTATGAACAAATTGGTGATTTCTATCACCATGGAATCACAGATTGTGAAAGAACATGCACCATTATTTACACCGATCGAATATTTGTCCCATAGATTGGATTTACAATATAAGAGGAAGTTTTTAGATGTCTATGGTGGGACCATGTACGATAACCATGAACCTAACCGCTCCTTTGATCCAGGTTTGGTGACTCTTTTCAACAGCATAGAAAGCGAATTATCCCACTCGTTATTTGGAAATATAATGGGACAAGATAATGTTGGGAAGAAGCCTGGATCACAATTAGATGAGGCTGATGAAATTAATTACATTAGTTGTAATCATTCATTAATTAAGAACTTTATTGATAATTGTAATACTAGTATTGTGAAGGATATAAAATTAGAATTATTTGAACAGTCGCTTACCATTACAGGCTCAAGAAGCGATTTGAAAAACAGTTCAGAGATCTTACAACGTGGTATTATTATCAGCAATACCATTGATACAGTAGATTTGGGTCCATATTGTATCTATAATGTGGAGGAAGAAGATGCCAAAGAAACTACACCAAAGAAAAATGGGAAAAGACGTGGTACTTTAAAACCTTCAAAGACAGTAATATTTGGGTTAAAAGACTTCAAGAGTTTTATTAATCTTGCTACCTTATGGAGAAATATTTCAACGACTGTACCAAAGGATATGGGGAATCAAGAAGTCGGTATATGGTTTTGTCGCCCTGGTGAACCAATTCTATTTCAAATGGCTAGATCAGAGATCCAAGTACAATTATTATTGTTGACAGATGGGTCTGGAACTGCAATCAATGAAAAGATAGACCCACAAGTGAATATAGTGAAACAGAATCCAATGAAACATTCAAGAAAATCAGTATCACCCCAGAGAGTGTCTCCAGTGAGAAAGAAATCCAGAATGGATCTTATGAACAATTCAATGAGGTTAGACCTTGCTGGAGATTTACAGTTGAACCCCATGGGTTTAAGTGGAGGTAACAGAGTGAGCCCATTGAAAGCTACTAGAACACCGGCTCCGATTAGACATTCGCCATTAAAAGAAAGCCTTCAACGTACGTACAGTAGTCCGCGTAAATTATTTGTTGTAGGTGATTCACAAGAAAGTCTAATGGGGCCTGACTTGGGATCAGGTATAATCCCATCTTTGTCACGTACATCTTCAGCTTTGTCTGCAACGACTAGATCACCACATTCCAAAATCACATTAGATCAAGACAGACAAGCTCAAAAGGAAAAGCCCATCAAAACAACATTGGAAAGAACTGAGACCATAGTTGGTTGGGGTAGAACAGAGGCACTACAACCACGATCACTCCGGAGAATAAGCAGACAATCGTCGATGGAAGAGGAAGAAGCGGACCGTCAACGGATCTTGAAACAAGAGAAGATGAAATACATGAAACCCAAACCAAAACCCAAGAAAGACGATAATGTGGCAGAGAATGACGAGCTGGGACCCACACAGTACGTTCACGTCAAAGGACTGTTCGAATAGCTGTTTTCCTGATGGTTACTGTTAACTATAGGATTTTGTAGTGAGCAATGCCCTGTAAAAAATTTCACAGTGAAAACAGAAAAATATTACTATCAGAGTGATGAGATACTATGGAACAGAGACAAGAAACCAGCAAAATAAATACAGGTGTACCGTTATGAGCAATAATTATTACCCTTACCAACAAGGAAATCAATATAGCCTACCCAAACCCAGTTTTTCAGGCACCCTTGGGGTTGACGATACGAGTAATAAGCATAATAGTGTGTTTGATGAAACCGATGACCGACCTGATTCAAAGAGACAAAGGGTTAATGGACAGAACTACCCACAATATTATCCCCAAACGGACAATCAACAGTACCAGGTGAACGCTCCATACTATAGTCAGCCGTATATGTATCCAAATGTTAATCAACCGTATTCTAATCAGTATCCGCAGCCATATTATCAAAGCTATCCCCAACAACAACAAGATTACCGAATGCGAGATACTAATAAACCACATGCTAACATGTATGATGATCGACCAGTAGCCCCTACTGATAATTCAAATTTGATCAGTTACGAGGATATGTATTCGACACCAAGAACAAAATCTGTTAAGGGAAACAATAACGCCAACAAGAAGACAACCTCGACTACTCAACCTGTTTTAAAGAATGATAAAGTTAATACTTCATCACGGTCGAAGTCTGACGATAAGAAAAGTCCTTCAACTAAGCCTATCATTTCGAAGGTAGCAAATCAAACTTCCACAGCAAAAATAGTAGATGAAGAGGAGGATCTTAAAGATGAAAGTAGTGATAATGATAATGGGGCACAATCATCCAATGTTGTTACCGTTCCGGGAACTTCAATTACGCTTGCAACAGAGGAAGATATAGCTAAATGGAGAGAAGAAAGAAAGAAAATGTGGTTATTAAAGATTTCAAATCGTAAAGAACAGCATAGAGAAGCTATGGGAATCAAAGTGGAAGATGTAAGTGGTATGGGCAATGTATTAAGAGAATCTAAGAAAGAAAGACAATTTATTCAAAATATCCAAAATCAAGTGAATAGATTTAATCCTAAAGTTAATTTAAATTTAAAAATTGTTCAAAGAGAAATGATGGAAGATAATACAAAATTATTATCATTTATTAAAGAATTAGGTGATGCTAGTCTATTAGAGTATGAGTTATCTGAAAAGGAGAAAAATGTTCTGTTTGGAAGCCAAGATGAAGGTACAAAGTTTAATAATAAGAAGAATGATAGATTTAGAAATAAACGTTCTAACTATAATAACAATAATACTAATAAGCAAAATTATAGAAACTATACAAAAAAGGAGTAAGTGGTGTTAACAACGTTAAGCCCCATCAGTTAAAAACTTAGTTATTACTGTTGAGAGTGCAGCACCGAGGAATGATCCAATAATCGCACCGTTATAAAATGAATCAGATTCATCATTTTTCTTTATAGTTGATCCTGACTTTTTGGATGCGATGTTTTTCTTATTTATCCTTTTGTGAACTTTACCGATGTCATTTTCCTTTTTACCTTTGTGTCGGTTGAGATACGGCAGAATTTCCTGGGTTTTTCTTTTTGAATTTCTGGTTGGAATAGCTTCTTTGATACCCTTTAAATCTGATTTTTGCATAATAGGTGTCGCAGCTATTTTGTACTCAGTATCTTCATTGTTCCTTACTCCCTCGGTGAAAGTTTCAATTGTCGATGGATTGACACTACTGTCGCTCTCACTATTTGGTACACTTTTATTTTGCATTTTTTGTTATAATTATTTGATTAATAATTTATTATTATTCTCTTTGTTTAATAATGTCATATACGCAAATATATATCATATTCCTACTTGTCTCGAGACAATTATTACACTTATATATATATATATATATATATATATATTTCACTTAGGGGTGTGTTATTATAAGTGTTTCAAATAAGTTTCATAAATGTCATAAAATTTAGTTCTTGAAAATACCTGTTAATGTAATTTACGTTGGATAGTCTATACAATGATACAATCATTATGTGACTTGGAACTAGTCATCTTTTGTGATTGCTTCATTCTAGGTTGAGCCTTTCGTGACTTTTTGGATGGTGATGATGTTGATATTTTTGAATGAGAAGAGGTTGATTTCTTACTTATCTTCTTTTCAGATTTCTGTAACTCTTTAGCTAGCCTCTTATCCTCTTCTTCTTGTAATTCTTTAGCATATTCTTTATCTTTATCTATTTGTTGCAACTGTTTAACTGCACTTTCATTATCTTTTAGAGTGTCCATTGGTGATCCTTTAAATTGTCCATCAAAAAAGGTATCAGCAGAACCATCAATGGTAATCAAGGATTCCCAGACAATCTTTTCATGTCTCTTAAACCCCAGATCAGTCACTAGATTGTATAACCCACTATTATGTTTGTATATTGTCGAGAAATGATCATTTCTAAACAACACTGAAAATTCACCTTCTTTTATTGTTTCATGTAAATGTAATAATCCAGCTTCAGTCAATTGAGTAGCACTTACCTTCAAGAATTTTGTTATCAAATCAGCATCTTGAATACAGTTATCATCTTCTGCTACATTATCCTCATTATCTTGTTCGTGCTTTAAATCAGCCGCTTTAGTAATTAGATCCTGTGCATCTTCATAAGAAAGTTTACATAGCTTATCATATGAGGAATCCATAACCCAACCATGGACCAACCGTACTTTAAACACATCAAATAACTCATTAGTCTCCTTATTACTTTCACCAAATTGACCATCAAACTGGGGATTTACATTCAAACCTTTATGTAAATCAGGCAACATTAACAATAAATGATCCACATTTTCTAACTGGTTATTCTCGGTAGAAATATTAATGGCAATGTCAGCCAAGCTCTGTAAAATATCGTGTAATTTAACACTCTTTTCACCTTGTATCAGTCTTATAATATCCTTTGAGTAAGTGGTATGACTTGGAGACAGGATTAAAAGATTGACCAGAGCCACTAGAGCACAGGGACCATTTTCGTTTTGCAATAAGATCTTGTAGAATTGGTTTTGGAATTCAATAGTCTTAGTTTCGAATATCAGATCCATCATTTTAGCCTCCTTCTTCCCAGGATGTCGATGGTGTTTGACCTCTGACAGGTTTGTATAATTTTTGAAAAATTATTTTTCACCCTTTATTAAAGAAGAAATAATATAAGCTGTATTATAATTACTATGTAAGACAGAGATTATTGCCCAAGAAACAAGCTGTTATCCAGCGAAGATATCATTATCAGATAAGTAAGATAAAATATATAAAATAATAAGTATAAATATGTAAATTTTTTTTACAGTAATGGTAATGTATTAAACAGTAAAAGATAGTTGGAAAATATAACTAATTAAAATAGATCTTGGTAAGGAATAAGCAGTTGTGGCAGGCAGTCTTGACTTGAAGTTAGTGTTGGAAGCAGCACACTTAAGATGGTTGAGGCAAAGAAAGTTAAGAGCAGACGATAAAGATATTAGCGTCCTTCCAAGTGTCATGAAGTTGAGTTAGAAACAAGAATGAAGGGTGAAAGAAAGAAAAAAGATAAAGAGAGAGAGTAAAAAGACATTGGCTTTCTTTCTAGGCTTGTAAATGAGGATGCGTTCACTTTTGCAATTTGGCTAAACTATCCAATAGACTTTGGACGTTACTGCCAGATTGTGGTTGCTGTTGTTGTTGCTGTGGTGGTGGTGATGATTGGTTTTGTGGTTGTTTAGGAGAGCCATAAGAATTATTACCACCCATTGGTGGGTATGAGCCTTGTGGTTGTGTGTTGTTATTTTGTTGGTTTTGTAACATACCTAACAATTGTTGTTGTTGTTGGTTTGGTTGTTGTTGTTGTTGAGCAGCAGATAATAAACTGGAAACAACATTTGGTGGTAAATTTTGAATAGCAGCTAATAATTGGTTTTGATCCATTTGACCTTGGGTACCACTGTTTAATGGTTGAACGTTATTGGTTGGTGGAGATTGTGGGATCATACCACCTTGTGGTGGTTGTGAAGGTGGTGGTGCCATAGGTTGATTTGTTGGTTGTGGATATTTACCGTAAGGAGTAGGTTGATTCATACCCATATTACCTTGTGGTGGAGGTGGGTTTTGATAGCGAGAATAACCACCATATCCTTGTTGCGGTGGATAACCATTATCACCTTGATATCCACCCATATAACCTTGTTGTGGAGGAGCCATTTGTTGAGGTGGTGGTGGTGGTGCCATATTACCATAACGGTTTCCATAACCATAGCCTGTATTGGTCATTGGTGTTTGTGGTTGATTGTATCCACCATACATATCCATTCCAGTACCACTTGGCATCAAATTACCACCTCTTCTCATATTATTACCACCACCATTTCTTTGATTCTTAACATTATTGAAAATACCTACAGCATCAGGACATGAAACGTTAACATATTCATCAAATTTAGTTTCACCACCTGGACCTTCATAAAAAATTTGAATATCCACATTACGTGACTTGTTGACAACAATAACCCCCCAAGTACCATCATAAGCAGCATCATTAATTAATTTTCTTAATTCCATTCTTGGTTTCAAGAAAATCATATCAGTTTCAATACCAGTACCATTTTTGATACTACTAAATACTTCAGTAGCAAAAGTTCTATCAGCAGTTCTCTTTACATAAATGACACAATTTGGAACTCTTCTCTTTGGTTTCTTGAAGCCAGTATCGTTGTACATATCGCCATTGTCATCTTCTTCAGTTTGGAATGGTCTCTTTGATGAAGAGATAAAGGTAGAACTACTATTTGTACCATGATCACCATGATCGAATTGTGGACGACTATTTGAACTTGATACTTCAAGGATTAATTTTTTACCGAAATTAATTTCATCAGATTCATATTTAATGGCTTCAAGAACACTATGTGGATTATCATATTGAATGAAACCGAATGCATTCTTGATATTAATTTGTAAGATATGACCATATGGGATAAAAATTCTGAAAAGTTCCTCTTTGGAAACATTTTTCAATGGTAAATTACCAATAAACAATCTTGATTTTGGTGGAATATTATGCATTTCAGTAATTTTATTTTCACCACGTAAATATGCGGCATAAAGATCTCTTTCCTTTAAACTCATTGGCATAGATAAATCTGGTCTTTCATATTTAGATGCTGGTTTTGGTTCTTGAGTTTCTTGAGTAGCAGCAGTAGAAGGTTCTGAAGGTTCTTGATAATCTATAGATTGTTTGGGTGGTACAACTTCGGGGGAAACCTTGGCTGCTGTTTTATGATAACCAGGTAAAGAAGTTTCTGGATTTGAGTTGATTAGATTAACAATGGCAGTTATTTTACCCTCTTTAGATAAAGCTTTAAAGTCATCAGTATTTAAAATATCACTATCCACTAAGAACTTCATTTGCTTTTCAAGTAGGTTAAAGTCGACATTTTGAAGGTTTTGTTGTTCTTCCTCTTCGTCTTCTTCATCGTCATCGTCATCGTCATCGTCATCTTCATCGTCATTACCATCTTTTTCGTCTTCCTCCTCGTCGTCATCATCAGACCCAGACTCAGATTCCGATTCCTTCGCTTCACTCTCATTAGACTCTTCAGGTTTAGTCTCTTCCTTCTCTTCCACAGGAGCCTCTTCTGCGTCCTTTGACTCTTCCCCGTCTAAATAAGTCTCACCTGTGTGTTCAGACTCCTTCTCTTTACTATTATCATTATTACCTTCTTCCTCTTCATCATCCTTAGCATCAGCATTATCCTCGTCATGAGAATATAAATCATCAAATTCACTTCCCGTGTCAGCTTGTTCTTGTTGTTGTGGTTGCTCTTGCTGTGGTTCAGTCAAACTGACGCCCATTTCTTCAGCATGATGCACTTCTGTGTTATTGTCAGACATCCTTAGCGTGCTTATCTGTGTCTGTCTATATCCTGTTTTAACACTAAATGTTGTATGTTTGTTATTGCTCTCCTTTCATATTAAAAATTTTTTTTTCAAAGGATTCTTGCGATGAGCTCCAAAGGGAAGCCAGACGGAAAGGTTCCTTCTCCACTCAAAAGGGTTCCTTCTACGATGTTGAGACTTGCTGGAAGGAGAACTCTGTCTAGCACTACCAACATTTGGAAGAAGATGAGTCTAGAATTGCCTGCCAACCAAAGTAACAGTGGACCTGCCATCACTTCGATCACTCGAAGGATCCAAACAGCGTTCCCACAAGCCACTCATTTGGCCATTCACAACGACTCTTATTTACATGTGGGACATGAGGGGGTTGCATCCTCTCCCAACAAGACAGAGAGCCATATCAGAATTGAATTGGTCTCTACGGAGTTCGCCGGGGTGAAATTACCTGCCAGGCACAGAATGGTTTACAAAGTAATCCAAGAGGATATGGACAAGTACCACATCCATGCTGTGCAATTGAAAGTGAAGACACCTGCTGAATTATCCAAATAAATATAATAATTTTTGTACTTACATAGACATACATAATATAAAACCTTTATTCAAGAAGACTAATGCTCATCCGTTTCTAAGAACTGTTGATATTGATCCAAATTGAACAACTTCTCAATCTGTTCTTTGCCCTTCTCCTCATCCAACTTGAATTTAACCATCCAACCTTTCCCCAAGGGGTCTGTATTAATCAATTGAGGTTTCTCCTCCAACGTAAGGTTCACATCAGTAATTGTTGCATCCACGGGCATATAAACTTCAGAAGCAGACTTGACAGATTCCACACTGCCAATTGACTCTTCGGCCTCGACGGTTAAATCAGTCTCTGGTAACTCCACATATGTTGTGTCACCCAATGCAGCTGCTGCATAATCTGTAATCCCCAAGAACCCTGTTCCATCTTGATGTAATGCCACCCATTCGTGATCTTTTGTGTATTTCACCTGTTGTGGACCCTGTGGAGAGTAAGTAAATGGTAACTCACTCTTGTTTAAACTGTTCTTGAACCCTGCGGTTGCAGTGGATTGGAATCTTCTTGTTGTTGTTGCCCAAAGCATTCTGGCTTGAATTCCCAGCATTGGGGTTCTAATCACCCCAGTTTTTAGCATCATTGTGGCAGACATATTCTTCTTACTTAGCCTTCGTTTACTTATCTATACAAGTAGTATACACACCTCTACTACCAGCTTCTAGCAACTATATATACCTTATCAACCCTTTGAAGATCCTTTATAAATTCTTATCGATTTTTCATAAGGCGAATGTATGACTCTGCCCCATCGACAACAAACCAGAGTTAAATCCACAAAAACACGTCCAACTAACTCTTGTAGAACTTTTCCAAGATAGGTTTGCATTGAGGTTCTACCGTGGGGTCCTCCTTCATGATTCCTTCTAACAATGGTTGTATCATTGGTTTCACGGGAGTTCTAAACATGATCAAAAATTTTAACGTTTGGAACCCCAATGTACTTCTACTTGGATCCAATAAGATTGATTTCACACGGGCAATATGTTCGTTGGTTAACTTGGGTAATTCACTCATTAATCTAATAAACAATTTACGATGCTTGTTCTCTAAAAAGGGGATTAATTCATCTAATAATCTTAATGACCAATGATGATATTGAGATTCACTATCTTCACGAGATTCAAACAACATATCGCCATACCATTCTTCATTCATCCATTCGATGATAATGGCAATACGATGGTTATCATTAATATCCATCATTACGTATTTTAATAATTCTTCCTTGATTAATGAACTTATCTCCAAGTTTGATCTTGTACCTCTTGTGGCTAATCTAATTAGGATATGATACCATGATTCCTCGTTGGACCAATTAATTAATTTAATTTGTTCCAATGGATTTTTAGATGCTGGCACGGAATTAACTTTAGGTGAAATCTTATTTTCCTGAATATCAAACAATTTCTGTACAATTCTCTTCGTTAATTGGATCTTACTGTCATTGTTCATAGATTGTGGTTCAAAGAAATATGGTTTATTGTTCATTGTATCTTCTTCATCTTCTTCAACAGTTGCTTCCTCATTTTTAATTCTTTTCTTCTCAGTCCCATCTTCAACATCTTCACGTTTCCTCTTTTCGCCAATATTTGGATTTGTCTGGTTCATTAAGTCTGTATATCTTGATGCAGCAATAGATAATGCAGTAATGAGTTTCTTCGTATCAGCTTTATATAACGCGTCTGTGGATAATTTAATTAAAATATCATTAGGTATCTTAGACATATCTTGATTAGATCCATTTCCATTCATTAATGAGAACATTGATCCATAACTATTATCAATGGCTTTGGGGCTTGTATTGATAAACGCTGTGGTTGATGTAGTGCCTTTTGAATACTCTTGTAATTGAATCAGGGCATTGATTTGATCATCTGATAATGATTTGTCGGATGGATAGCTTTGACCAGCGGATACTGCTGGAGAGTGTGTTGTGGTGGTGGTGGTATTATTGTTATTAGCCATCGGTATATTTTGTTGAGCTTGAGCTTGAACTTGAGCTTGAGCTTGTTGTCTCTTTCTATTTCTATACATGACAATTTTATCTCTTTCAGTTTCAGGTATCTTATTATTTACACTATCATCATCAAAATTTAATATACCTTTACTCTTTGTCTCTTCACCAATGACAAATAAAGTTTGTGATATCTTTGTCAATTTTGAATATAATTGTGCCATATTATTATTTGATGTCGAATTTTTAATTAAATGATTCTTTGTACCAAATTGAACAAAATTTTTATAACAACGTTCCACAAATCTCTTGCATAATCTATAATTTAATGTATTCATTTCATCAGGTTGATATTTAGCATCAATATTAAATTTAATTAAACCGTTTAAGATTCTCATTACAGTTTGTGTTCTTTGTTTCATTATAAATGAAAGACAATTAATAATACCAATAAATAATGAACTTACCATCATTGGTTCTTCGATTAAGAAATTTAAAATTACATCAAGTAAAATTTTGGCTTCTGATTCCAATTTTGATTTATTAATTAAAGGTTGATTATCAGGAACCATAGAGATGTTAATACTTGAATTTGTTGGATCATTTGTATGAGTAATAATAATTTGAGATATAAATTTAACCATGGCTAATTTAATACCGATATTAGTTGTATCTTCATCAAGATTTAATGGTAGATTAGTAATAGTCATTGATTTCCATTTATTTAAAATTTTCTTCTTTAATAATTGTAATAATTGCCATTTAGATTCATCTGAAGTCTTTGCAATTAAATCAAATAGCATTGGATATACTCTAGTGAAAGTTAAAATGGTCAGTTGTAAAGAATGCATATCATCCATGGCATTATCAAAGCATAAGTTTAATGTATTTAAATATAATGATGCTAATAAAGGTTTTTCATAAGTCGAAATCAAACCATGATTCATTGTATCTAATAATAAACCAGTGAAAAAATTTATTAAATGATGACCATTATTTGTACCTGATTTAAATGAATTTAAAAGCATTGAGTTTGTAGTTTCTAATACTTTTGGTAACATTTGTTCTGGACTATTTTCCATTGCCAAATCTTTGGCCTTTTGTAACTGTTGTAGTTCAGATTCCATGGTGTGCTTCTGTGGAGTGTGATTGTACGGTCTCCTGACAAAACTAGACCAGATTGCAAGCTTTATTAAGCTTGATCTTTCTTTAAAAGTTGGGTCAAATTTAAAATTTCGACCAAAGGAAAAAAAACAGCAATGAAAAAAAAAAATTTAAAGCATCTTTCAAAGGCTTATTCAAAGAATACACCTTGTTGAAGGTGTCAATTGTCATAAGGTAAGCCGGACAAGCCACAATATGCTGAATAGAAGAGGGAAATCTCGGTTATTATCATTAGATGCCTTCACCAAAACTGAAGAAGATGTGCGTATTCGTACCAACACAGGTGGTTTAATCACTATTATATCAATAATAATTGGATTAATGTTATTATCTCGTGAATGGCAACAATTTAATGCCTTGAGTATAGTACCACAATTAGTCGTGGATAGAGATAGTCATTTAAAATTGGATTTAAATATTGATATTACATTCCCATCCATTTCATGTGATATTTTAACTATGGATATTATGGATCAATCTGGTGATCTTCAATTAGATTTACTTGAGTCAGGTTTCACAAAAACTCGTGTTGGTGTGGATGAGTTAGGTAGAATTCATGATATTGAAACAAGTATAGAAGAATTTCAACCTGGTATCACGAAGCAACAAAAACGTGATGATACAAATGGATATTGTGGATCCTGTTATGGTGCATTAGATCAACAACATAATGCAGAGGCTAAAACAGAAGACCGTGTATGTTGCCAAACATGTGATGATGTTCATGACGCATATTTGAAAGCCGGATGGGCCTTTTATGACGGTGCAGAGATTGAACAATGTGAAAGAGAAGGATATGTGTCAAAAGTTAGATCACATATTCATGAAGGTTGTCGTGTTAAAGGTAAAGCTAAATTGAATCGTATTGATGGGGAAATTCATTTTGCACCTGGAAAATCATATGAGAATTATAGCCCAAATAGAAGAACCAGCGCCACTCATTTCCATGATACCTCATTGTATTATAAACATGGAGAATTAAATTTCAATCACATTATTAACCATTTAAGTTTTGGTAAAGGTGTAGAGAATTTAGATAAAGTGAAATTCCATAATTATGAGGCTAAGGGGGTCGCCACAATGGTGATTAACCCTATGGATGGACGTGTGATATGGCCAAAGGATAAAGATACACATCATATGTTATTTAGTTATTTTGCTAAAATTGTCCCCACTAGATATGAATATTATGATAGCCATAAATCCATAGAGACAGCACAATTCAGTGCCACGTTCCATGATAGACCATTAAAGGGTGGTAGAGATGAGGATCACCCCACCACATTACATGCTAGAGGTGGGATCCCTGGGGTTTATATCAAATATGAAATGTCACCCGTGAAAGTTGTCAATAGAGAAGCATATTTGAAGACATGGTCCAGTTTCCTTCTTGGATGTATCACCACCATTGGTAGTGTGTTAGCGGTGGCCACAGTGTCAGATCGTGTGTTTTACACAGCCCAACAGAGACTTCTGGGGAAGAAGTCTAAGTAATCGACCCTGTCAATTACATAGGTATATTATATAGTTGTGTATATAGACTCTATGTTATGTTAGAGAGATAGTAAACCGTTGTACATACCTTCTTGTGATGTGTTGGTTCCTTCTAGAATATCTATAACACATCATTAAACAAGTGCTAAAATAAAAAAAAAATATAACTTATCATCAAACTAGTTGTAAAAGTTGTAGAAGTTGTGAAAAATGAAAAAAGTTCGGCGGCTAAATTCAGAACAGCAAACCCTAACTTCTAGCATCACTCTCCACGGAACCCTGACTTTTTCGAGATTTGCAGAAATTTTGGTGCAAAAAGAAAAAAACAGAAAAAGCTGGCAATTTATTGTTGACATTGGCACAGTGAACCTGGTATTAAAGCCGCTGAAGTTTGGTACTTACAACGGTTGCGGGTGTTCATAAACAGACACGACAACTAGGGATAACCTTTACACTCGAAAAAACGGGCCAAAAATGATGTCTTCAGCACATAATTCAAGGAAAAACACTATTGTCACCAACCATTCCACTAACGGTTCATCTATTATGGTGGCATCTTCAAATAATAGTTCTAATTCACATGTTTCTAATGTTATGAATTCTGCAGTAACATCAAGAGACTCGCTGTATTATGTGTGTCTTAATGTGAAGAAAAGATTGGAAAATATACCTCAATTACAACCTTATCTCAATTTAGCTTATTCGTCAAGTGAATTGTTAAGTGAAAGACAATCTTTGTTGCTGTCACAAAGACAACAACAGTTATTACAAAATAATAATGTTGGTGCTGGAGCGGCTGCTACCCCTACTACGTCAAGAATAAGTACAATGTCAACCAATAGTTTCAAAGAAGATTTCTCTCTAGATGGTGGATCCACCCCTACAACCACTAACAACAATACTAACAACAACAATACAATGGAGGACACATTACTCACTTTTAGTATGGGTATATTGCCAATTTCTATGGATTGTGACCCTGTAACACAACTTTCACAATTATTTCAACAAGGTTCTCCCCTATGTATAATCTTTAATCTGGTAAAACCACAATTTAAATTACCTGTGGTATCAAGTGATGATTTAAAAATCTGTAAAAAATCAATCTATGATTTTATATTAGGTTGTAAACAACATTTTGCATTTAATGATGAAGAATTATTTACCATCTCTGACGTCTTTGCTAATTCCACCAATCAATTAATTAAAGTCATTGATGTTGTCTCCACAATAATGGATTCTGTACCTGATATTTTCCCCTCAAAGGAAAAGATACAATCTGAGATTGATCAAGATATAACAAATAAGATGAATAAATATTCAAAAAAATATGATGATTATGCAAAGATAATAAAAGAATTCGTCAACACGGAGAGGAAATATGTTCATGATTTAGAAATTTTGGAAACTTATAAGACACAATTATTAAATGCAAATATTATCACTTCAGAAGAATTATATATGTTGTTTCCTAACTTATCCGATGCAATCGATTTCCAAAGAAGATTTTTAATCTCTTTGGAGATTAACTCTCTAGTGACTCCATCAAGACAAAGAATTGGTGCTCTTTTCATGCATTCAAAATGGTTTTTCAAATTATATGAACCATGGTCCATCGGTCAAAATGCAGCAATTGATTTCTTAACCTCAACATTAGAAAATTTAAATAAATCAAATCTTAATGAACCATCAAATTTTATTATTAGAAATAAATTAGAATTACAATCATTCTTATACAAACCGGTACAAAGATTATGTAGATATCCACTTTTATTAAAAGAGTTATCCTCATGTGATATCTTATCGGGTTCCTCTATAAGTGATGATAATTTAAAATCAAACGATATGAAATTAGGGAATGATAGGGATAGCACTTCCACGACGAATAATTCCAAATCTAAAGAATTAGAAATTGCATTAGATATCTCTAAGAGTATTGCAAGAAGTATAAATGAAAATCAAAGACGTACTGAAAATCATCAAGTAGTGAAAAAATTGTATGGTAGAGTAGTAAATTGGAAAGGTTATAGAATTGCTAAGTTTGGTGAATTATTATATTTTGATAATGTGTTTATATCAACAAATAATTCAAATGATCAAGAACGTGAATTTGAAGTTTATCTTTTTGAAAAAATTATCATTTTGTTTCAACAAGTGGCCAACAGTGGTGTCAATGGGAATGGTAAAAGTAAAACATCATCATTAATACTGAAAAAGAAATCTACCTCATCATCTATTGGATCTTCGTCAACATTAAATTTAGCATCACATACATCGGGTCTTTTACCAGGTGCTGGTAGTAATCATGGTAGTAATCATGGTAGTCATAATAATAGTAACAGTAATATAAATTCAATGTCATCATTTACTGCAAATGAACCAAAATTAGATTTAAGAGGTAGAATCATGATTATGAATTTAAGTCAAATTTCCCCTATTACAAATAGATCATTAAGTATTACATGGGAATCAATTAAAGAACAAGGTAATTTCATCCTGAAATTTAAAAATGAAGAAACAAGAGATAATTGGTGTTCATGTTTACAATCCTTGGTAAGAAATATGAAAAGTGAATCATATAAGAGTAATGCAAGTGAAACTTCATTTATTTCATCGTCATCAATGAGAAATAGTAGTAATAATACTACATTAGTAGATAATTCTCATGATAGTATATCATCATTTGGTAATAATGCAATGAAACACATATCTGATATGTTACCAAAACAAAAGAAACGTGTATCAAATTTTGAGAATGAATATAGAACTGTATCAGAAAATTATAAACATTCCATTCCTGAGACATCAATCTTAATTAGAATTGCATTTAATTCAGATTTTTATACATTGTTAATGGAATTGGATTCCACAATGGCACATGTTCATGAAATGATACTGAAAAAATTAAACCATGTTGGTGAAATTTCAAAAGTTAAATATCAAGATGAAGATGGTGATTATGTTATATTAGCATCAGAGGAAGATTGGTTGGTGGTAAAAGATATGTTAAAGGAAAATAATGAACGTATCTTAAATGTAACAGTTTTTGCTAAGGATGAATAGAGGGTTGGAGATGTTGAACTTTTGTTTATGAAGATATTCTTGAGATAATATATAAAATAGCCTTTACTATATAGTAACATTATAAACATGAATTTTAATTCAATATATTATAGAAAGTTGTGCTGGTATTCCATCTTGCCAGTCAACCTTGTTACGTGACAAATATCACAATATTAGTTTATTTTGTTTATTATACAATTCTGGTTTGGTACTTTTGGCTCGTTATCAACTCTTCATTTTTTTATTTTTGGTTTATTTTACTGTTTTTAAAGAGTGTCAGAAAAACATTAAATTTTATTGAGAAACATTCTTGGTATTTACCCCAGATTTCCTGCAATGTATTTTTTACTTTTATTTGCTTTCACTATCTAGCTTCTTTCTTATTCTAAAATGTGCAGTGTTGTTAGGCTTAGAATTAAAGTTCTGTTTAACAAAAATAGAAAAACCATAAATAAATGAATAAGAGATAAATAAAATATTTACAAATGAAGGTTGTCATTATACTATGTGAATAAATAATAAGCTTTATTGTTTTTTGTCATTAGGAGATGTCTTGAAAAATTTAGATGAATGAATAAAATGATTAAATCTATCTTTAATACTTGTAATATTATCAAAAGCGGGTCTTACATCTACACTAAATGTTGGCATCCCATTAGAATCATCTGGACCACCATAGAAATCTAACACATACCTTACTTGAGTATATTTTGGTTCCGTTTTTGGTGTTGAGGTTAAATTCTCTTGTCCTCTCAAGACAATCCAATCATGTCTATCAAAGGGTAAATCTCTTTGAAATTTTTGTGGGAAAATATAACTTAAATAATGTGTCATTCTAGCTCTAGGAGTTAATATCCCAGGTTTCCCCATAAATTTTAATAATTTAGGTTCTAAATGACTCTTATCAGTATATGGCTTTTCCCATCTAAGTATTTCGTACCAACAACTTTCATTTAGGAAATTATGTATTTGGACCATTGCTTCTACGGTATCACCTTCAATAGAATCGTGGGAATCAATCTTACCTTTCCTAACCATAGCATTATACATTTGTTGTGCTGATGGATATTCCCATTTCCCCTTTTGCTCACCTCTTGGAATGGTAGATATCGTTTTATTTGTAGTTAAATCCAATTTTTGACCCGGTTGTTTCTTTGAAGGGGATAAATTCTTGGGTAAATAATTTAATGGATTCATCTCCTCATTAGTATGTGGTGATGAAGATGTATTATGCATTACGGGACACATCGATATGTCAAGGTCTTCAGTGCGATGAGGTGACGATGTAACCACAATATTTTTTGGCTCTGCCCAAAACCAACCCATATTTTTTTGCTTAAAAATTATTGTATATTCCTTACTACTAGGTTATTTGATATTGCCTAAATAGTTATCTCTGTTTAAAACTTCAGATCAAGTGTCGATGCCCTTTGGGAATCCCCTTTTAAATCTCGAGCAGCATTAAGAATCCAAAAACAGAAACCAAAAAAAAAAAAAATCAGAAGTCACGTGCCCTAAAAACCCACATGACATTCACGTGAAGACACCCACACACCTGCGGCACCCACAAATCCAGTTTTTGACGACCCCACGCGGTCCCCCACGTAATTACCCTTTTAGGGAAACCGCTGGGCGTCCAGTAAAAATTTGCGTTTTTTTGTACCGACCGTCCATTTCCGGCAAGAGAATTCGCTGTAACAGGTGGTATTTCTATATAGTGACAGTAAATGTAGAGCTGGCAGTCACAAGTTGAGTATTTTAGCCTAAATTTTTTTGTCTCTTTTATTCTTTCTGGTATACCCTGTTAAATATTCTTTTATAATATATTGAATATTATTATTGAATATTCAATAATTATTTATTGTGATCTGGTGTCGGTTTTGTTTGAAGGGAACGCAACTGTCTCGGAAAAAAAATTTTTTTTTTTTCAGTGGTAAAGTCAAGTTGAAGATTAAATATTATTTTATATAAGAAAACTGTTTGAGATTGACTTGTTAAAGTTCTTCTTCTCTTTAAAATATATATACGTATTTTATAATTTTTATCAAATTATTTTTCGTTTGAGATTGTTCTTATTCTTGTTTTTAGTTTTATTTTACTTTTATCTTTTAACAAACCGTACGACATTTTTATATATCTTACAATTAAAACAAAAATGGAATCCAGATTACAAAGATTAACCAACTTACAAGTTGTTGCCGGTAACGAATTAAGAAGAACTTCTATTATTGGTACTATTGGTCCAAAGACCAATTCTCCAGAAGTCTTAGTTAACTTAAGAAAGGCTGGTTTAAACATTGTCAGAATGAACTTCTCTCACGGTTCTTATGAATACCACCAATCTGTCATTGACAACGCTAGAAAGTCTGAAGAATTATACCCAGGTAGACCATTAGCTATTGCTTTAGATACCAAGGGTCCAGAAATCAGAACTGGTACCACCACCAACGAAGTTGACTACCCAATTCCACCAAACCACGAAATGATCTTCACTACCGACGACAAATACGCTAAGGCTTGTGATGACAAGATCATGTACGTTGATTACGCTAACATCACCAAGGTTATCTCCAAGGGTAAGATCATCTACGTTGATGACGGTGTTTTATCTTTTGAAGTCTTAGAAGTTGTTGACGAAAAGACCTTAAAGGTTAAGTCTTTGAACGCTGGTAAGATCTGTTCTCACAAGGGTGTTAACTTACCAGGTACTGATGTCGATTTACCAGCTTTATCCGAAAAGGACAAGGCTGATTTAAGATTCGGTGTCAAGAACGGTGTCCACATGGTCTTCGCTTCTTTCATTAGAACTGCTCAAGATGTTTTAACCATCAGAGAAGTCTTAGGTGAAGATGGTAAGGATGTTAAGATTATTGTCAAGATTGAAAACCAACAAGGTGTTAACAACTTCGACGAAATCTTAAAGGTTACTGACGGTGTTATGGTCGCTAGAGGTGATTTAGGTATTGAAATTCCAGCTCCAGAAGTCTTAGCTGTCCAAAAGAAATTGATTGCTAAGTCCAACTTAGCCGGTAAGCCAGTTATTTGTGCTACTCAAATGTTAGAATCTATGACTTACAACCCAAGACCAACCAGAGCTGAAGTTTCCGATGTTGGTAACGCTATCTTAGATGGTGCTGATTGTGTTATGTTATCTGGTGAAACCGCCAAGGGTAACTACCCAATTAACGCTGTCACCACCATGGCTGACACCGCTATCATTGCTGAACAAGCTATTGCTTACTTACCAAACTACGATGATATGAGAAACACCACTCCAAAGCCAACTTCTACCACTGAAACCGTTGCTGCTTCTGCTGTCGCTGCTGTCTTTGAACAATCTGCTAAGGCCATTATTGTCTTATCTACTTCTGGTACCACCGCTAGATTATTATCTAAGTACAGACCAAACTGTCCAATTATCTTAGTTACCAGAAACCCAAGAACTGCTAGATTCTCTCACTTATACAGAGGTGTCTTCCCATTCGTTTACGAAAAGGACTCCGTTGCTGACTGGACTCAAGATGTTGAAGCCAGAATCCAATTCGGTATTGAAAAGGCTAAGGAATTCGGTATCTTAAAGTCCGGTGACAACTTCGTCTCCGTTCAAGGTTTCAAGGCTGGTGTTGGTCACTCTAACACTTTACAAGTCGCTACTGTTGCTTAAATTAGTTGATAGTTTTATTCTTAATAATTTAACTTTCTACTTTTTTTAAATCCAACTGTTTTTACTTTGACTTAAATAAATTCATATATATAACTTTCTCAGTAAGTATATATCTTAATGTTTATACGTATGAAAAAAATGATATGATGTATAAATTTCTTTTTTTGCTCTTTGACATCTTCTCGCTTAATTTTTGACAAAGTCATTAACTTTCCGAAATAGGAAACCTCGGAGTTATAATCCCTATCGCTGGGCCACTTATTTCCCCTTTTGGGAAATGCCGTTGCCGATCTGCAAACCCCGCGGAGAAAAAGGCCTTGACAGCAGCCGTCTTCCCAAAAGAGGAAACCTCCCCCTGAGACTGCAGGACAATATGGTACCTGTTTATATTGTTTTAGGCAATCTAAGGTTTTGGTCCTGCAACTCTATTGTTCAGCTACAATAGTTGAGGAGTTAAAGACTTTAGATTGTTTTATGTCCGTATAAGAAGATTTGCAAAAAAGTTTGGGAACTGTCAAAATTTTTTTAAGTTATTTTGGTGCCTTTTGTCATTTTTCTGCTTATTTCAGTTCCGCACCTCGAGAAAGAGAATAAATGAAGTATATATAGAGACAAGAGACAGTTTCACTTTCTTATTTGACATAGAATTCTTCTGTAAGTCTTTTTTTTTTTTACTTGGCAGCTTTATTTCCTCCACACACACACATACATATCCATTTATATATTCATAATGCTAACACATGATACACTTATAGACCTAGACCATATCTCAGAGGATAAAGATATTCTGCTGAACTCAGATATATTCTCTAACAATCTTAATACCGACCCAACTACTACCCATTTTAATAATAATAATAATAACAGTAATACTGCTCCTTGGCTGGATCCATTGTACAGTGCTATTGCCCCTATCCCTATGAAGGCTACGGTTTCTACTTCTTCTTCGTCCTCTACCTCCAATTCTGCTACGTCTTTAACTTCTTCTACGGCTACAACATCACTAGAATCCCCATTAATATTAAACACACAACAACAACAAGGAGCTCAGGCAGCTTCCCTTAATAATTATGTGAATTTTACGAATACTGCTATTTTACCTAAGCATACTCCATTTCAAACACTTAAGTTTGAAAATAATAATATTCGAGTTAAAGAAGAAAATGCCATCAACCTAACTATTCCCCAAGATAAAACAAATAATAGAAAAGTTAAGAAGAGAAAACCAACTCAAAGGAAAAGATTAACTCCAGACCAAAAAGAAGCACATAATAAGATAGAAAAAAGGTATAGAATTAATATTAACACCAAGATTGCAAAATTACAACAAATTATCCCTTGGGTTGCATCAGAAGATACTGCTTTTGAAGTTAGTGATGCAATGTCCCGATCCTCTTCAATATCAAATCTTGACAATGCTAACGTACCTCAAGCTTCTTCAACGAAGTTAAATAAGAGTATGATCTTAGAAAAAGCGGTCGATTATATTCTTTTCTTACAAAATAATCAACATTTATATCAAATGGAGATCCAGCGTCTTAAAAATGAAATCATTTCTTTAAAAAGTAATAATAATAATAATTCTATATAAACTTTATATACACATACATATATATTTTTTTACATTATTTCTTTAAAATAGTAACGACATCCTCATCTTCTAATATATGACTCAAACCAACATATTGTGGTTGATGTTTAACACTACTACCATATACCAATGCATTTCTAAAATCGTCAACAAGACTCTTATGAATGGAATTACAGAAATCACGAATACTACAACGTTCAGATCTTAACACCACAGGATCATTGAAATCAGGAATCAACCCTTTGGGTTTTGTATAAACACGCACTAAATTTAATCTGTCCCACATCACTTGTAATAATTCATCTAAATTCCATTCTTTACCACTTGATATTGGAACCGCATTTGGAATTCTATATAATAATTCTAATTCTTCAATAGATAAAGAATCAATCTTATTCAAAACATAAATAGCAGGAATGTATCGTCTTGTTGAAGATTCTAAGACATCAATTAAATCATCCACAGTGGCATCACATCTAATGGCAATTTCTGCACTATTAATTCTATATTCGTTCATAACAGCACGAATTTCATCGGCATCTAGATGTGTCATTGGAACTGTATTGGTAATGGAAATACCACCTTTTTCTTTCTTCTTAATAATAATATCAGGTGGTTGTTTATTTAATCTAATACCAACACCTTCTAATTCCTTTTCAATAATTTGTTTATGATGTAATGGTTTATTAACATCCAATACAATAAATAATAAGTTACAAGTTCTAGCCACTGCAATAACTTGCTTACCACGACCACGACCGTCTTTAGCACCATCAATAATACCTGGCAAATCTAACATTTGAATTTTAGCACCTTTATAACGAATCACACCAGGAACAGTGACTAATGTAGTGAATTCATATTCTGCAGCTTCAGATTCTGTACCAGTCAACTTAGATAATAGCGTAGATTTACCCACAGATGGGAAACCAACAAACCCAACAGATGCAACACCAGTTCTTGCAACATCAAAACCAACACCAGCGCCACCACCACTACCAGCAGATGCACTAGTTAATAATTCTCTTCTTAATTTGGCTAATTTGGCCTTTAATTGACCCAAATGGAAGGAAGTGGCCTTATTTTTTTGGGTACGGGCCATTTCATCTTCAATAGCTTTAATTTTCTCCACTGTAGTAGACATCTTGGGTTATTTTTATCCTGTTTTCTTTCTAATTTCTTTGTGATTTGTATGTTCTTTCACTGTACATCAATCTAAATATTTTTTTTTTCAAGCTCATCGCAAAATTTCTTCAATTCGTTGGAAGTGATGATAATACCGATTCTTGGATAAGCAACAACATTCCCATTTTAGGTAACTGATATTTCTATTCTTATAAAGTACTATACAATAACATATAAAATTATATTTAAAATAATTTATTTTCGGGGTTAATTTGACACTGGAACCTTGGCTAAGACGTCAAAGGAACCGGTACCACCGTTGTTCAATTTACCAAGAACAATTCTGGCGGATGGGGATTGTAATTCTTCACGCTCGTTATCCAACACGGCCTTGGTCAAGAATTGACAGGTGGTTTCGTAGGACATCTTCATCAATGAAGAGGTAGAGGTTTCCATACCTTGTCTGTTGAAGGCTAAATAGGTACCTTGTCTGGTCATCATATCTGCAATTAAATCTAAATGACGGTAAGAAACAGAAATTGCATAACGAGAGAAAACGTTGTTGATTTCGTTGACAATAGTATTTCTAGCAGCTTCCACACCATAAACCTTTAAGACAGAGGCAACATCGTTAGAACTAATGTTATCAACATCAATAAAATCTTCTTGATCCCACATGGCTTGGAAATTGACACCTTCGGTGACAAGAACACGTTTACCGTTTTCAGCTTGTGGATGAACACAACGGTCAATGTGTGGAACTTGTCTAATAATTGACTTTCTACAGATATCTTCGACAATGTTAACCATTAATAACTTTTCAGTATCAGCAGATAATTCAATCTTAAATTCACACCATTTACCTTCAACGTCATCAAAATTATATTTGGTGACGAATCTGTGAGAAGAAATAACAGCAGATTGACGATCACGTTGAGTCTTGGACATATTCTTATTAGCTTCTTCAATGTGTTTCTTCATATCTTGATCCATATCAATATCACCTTCTTCATCAGCAACATTCTTTTCACTTTCATCATCAGATTCCTTATCAGAATCGAAATCTTCTTCATCCGAAGATTTTTCAGCTTGTCTCATAGTTTCAATTTCATCCTCATCTGGTTCTTCGTAAGAAACAGCTTGTTTAGTCTTCTTATGATATTCTTCTTCATCACCATCTTCATCAGTCTTCTTACCAGACACTTCAGAAACCTTCTCTAACGATGGAACGGCAGTACCAATATCTGGACCACCTAATTTCTTTTGCTTTCTAATTTCCTTCACGATGGCAGTTTCTAAAGAATGTAAGAAATTCTTGGAGATAATATCTTGTAATTCTTCCTTAGAAACATCGTATTCTTCAAGATATTCTTCAGCATCGAAGAATTTCATGTTAATAATGTAAGAACGAGAAGCAGCTTGTGAAGCAGAAGAAGAACCAGAAGTTTCAGTAACAGTGACCTTATCTATGACTTCAGAGATTAACACCTTAGAAATAGATTTACTGAATAAATCGGCTTGTTCATCATTAACATCATCTAAGATTGGTAATGTCATTTGAGGAGTCTTAATGGCAGCAGAGGCTGTCATAATAATTTCTCTCATACGAGGAATACCTAACGTAACGTTAGCAGCACCGTGACCAGCAAAATGGAAAGTGTTTAATGTCATTTGAGTAGATGGTTCACCGACAGATTGAGAAGCAATAATACCGACAGCTTCACCTGGATTAATTAAAGAGCGCATATATTTCAATTGCATTAAAGCTCTGAATTTCTTTTCATTGACATGATCATAAGATTTGAATAATTTAGAGCTATTATCAAGGAAACCTTCTAATTTATCTTGGAACTTTTCAGAGACAGCACCTAAGTATTTAGCTGGACTATATTTAGATAATACTGGATCGTATTTGGAAACTTGCTTGTAGTGTGGTTCTTTAACATGTTTCTTTCTGTATTTCAAACTCTTCTTAGAGTATTTCAAAGCACTTTCGACATCTAAATGTTCAATCAAAGCAGATGGGTTGTATTTCTTCAACAAAGCATCGTAGTTATCCAGACAGAAATCGAATTTAGTCATGTGAGATTCCTTAGTAACATCAATAGCGTCACCACCATATAAGAATTGGATTAAAGAACCATCAGCGTCTCTAATAGAGTTATCATAAGAGACGTGAACACCTTCTAATTGTTTGGTCAAACAACGTTGTAGATAACCAGATCTTGAAGTCTTGACGGCAGTATCAATTAAACCTTCACGACCAGCCATACAATGGAAGTAATATTCTTGTGGTTTAATACCGGAGTAGAAACGACCTTTAACATAACCACCAGCCATAGCATCAGTTTCATATGGTTTGAAAGATGGCAAAGTCTTACCACTAACCATAACTGGCACTCTTCTACCTTCTAAAGCTTGTTGACCTAATAAACACATAATTTGGGAAACATTAACATTGGAACCTTTAGCACCAGATAAAGCCATAGCTTGCATAGAGTTGTATGGGAACTTCTTCATAGTACCGTCTGGAACACAAGTAGAAACAACCTTAGAAGTGATAGCATTAACTTTGGAAGAGGTGACTGCATCAAGAATACCAGATTTGTTGTTATCACGTAAAATTTCTTCTAAACGTTTTAATAATTCGGCATCATCAGCTGGGGTATCTTTATCTAAGTTAGTAACTTCGGCAGCAGCTTCACGACCAGTATCAATAGATGTCTTCAAAATATCAGATCTCCATTTGTTACCTTCAGCAGTTAAACGTAAATCATCCATACCACAAGTGAAAGCAGTGCTCATAATATAGTTGGTGAAAAGTCTACCTAAAACAGATAAAGTCTTAGCAGCAACAGAAGGACCATATATTTCATGCATGGAGTGAACAATACCATACTTAGAAGAACCATATTGATTCTTATCCAAGATACCACATAATAATTCACCGTTCTTGAAGATAACTTCGTTTTCATTGGAACCTTTACCCCAGTATTCATTCTTAATCTTGTTAGTAGAAGTCAGATTAATACCTGGCATATCAGCTGGAGTAATGTTTAATAACACGGTAGTAATGATTTGTTTACCAGTCCATAATGGAATAGGTTTCATAATGGCAGGTGGCACAGTGACTAACTTAGATCTAGTAGCATGACCATCTTCTGGTCTAATACAACCATAAATATATTGTTGGTATTGTTCTCTGGTAAAGAAGGAATCTTTGTTAGTTAACCACACACCAGCAGAAATATGATCTTGAATTAAACCTCTTACTGGAGAACCAGAAGTTGGAGTCAAATATTGAGAATCAGTATTAGCTAAATTGAAAGCTTCGGCTCTAGCGTTTTCATTTTGGGGAAAATGCATATTCATTTCATCACCATCGAAATCTGCATTATAAGCACCAGTATTAGCATAATGTAAACGTAAAGTCTTTTCGCCAGGTAAAACTCTAACCTTGTGACCCATCATAGAAGCCTTATGTAAAGTTGGTTGACGATTCATGATAACGACATCTCTGTTTTTAATGTGACGGTAAACCTTCTTGTTTAAAGTATGAGCAGCACCACCGTGAGATGATGGAGTCATCAATTGGTTAGCCACGGCCTTACGTTGCTCCAAGGACATATCCACTAAAGATAATAAAGAACCATCTTCATTTTGAACTTGGATAGCACCTGGCCATTTATCTGGACCATTAATGACGGCTTGACGTAATTCAGCAATGTTATAAGCGGTGACAGGTTCTGGATAGGTCAATTTAGTCGCAAAAACAGGTGGAACACCAATTTCATTAGTTTCAATATTTGGATCAGGAGAAATAACGGAACGAGCAGCATAGTTAACACGCTTACCCATCATATGTTTTCTGAATAAACCTTCTTTCTTTTCTAAAGCTTGTTTGACACCTGGAACTGGAACCTTAGAGCTATTACTTTGAGCTTTAGTGGAATCGATAAAAGCGTTAACATCATTTTGGATGGTGACGAAAGCGTTCATTAATCTAGAAAAAATAATTCTTCTATCTTCAACAGAGACTTTATCCTTTTGTAATTTAGACATTTCATCGTTTAAATCTCTAATTAATAAAGAAGTGGTTAAGACTTTAGATAACAATTGATTTTGACTATTTTCATGGATTTCTTCACCTAGTTTAGAAGGTAAACGGAATCTAGTTGGTGGAACGACAATAACATCCATAAAGAAGTTATCAGCGCTGACATATCTTTTCGATAGGTTTGGTCTGGCATGGAAAACGTATTGTAAAACTTGTTGTTCAGTTCTGAAGACAGAGTTTAGGATATTTCTAACTTCAGTAGATAAGATATAAGTAGATCCAGTCTTTGGTTTAGTAGATGGATTTCTACCAATATTGAAGTCTGCATTTTCATCCACTTGCTCACCATTTAATTGCTTGGATTGTTGTTGTTTCTTAATCATATCTTGACGAATGAAACCCTTAACTCTGTTATTAGTTAATTGTTTATCGTTCAAAGCAGTTTCAAAAATCTTGGTGAAACCATCCTTTCTAAACTTTGGAGAATACATAGAACAATTGTCACATTTTGGTCTAGATAATAATTTCTTGTGGAACTCGTGAATCAATTGTTTTCTTTCAGCATTAACAGTAGCGGTGAAAGTACCTCTTTCAGTGGTTCTACCTTCAGAAAGGGCTTTAGCAATACAAAGATCAACATATTCTCTACGCTTGATCATTAATTTCTTAGCATCAGCTTCGTTACCACTCTTGTTGTCTTCTTCTTCTTCATTTTCAGCATGGAAATCGTTATCTTCTTCAGCTTCATCACCATTTAAAGTGGTACCACTTAATTTGATAGAATCCAAATTATAAGCTTCATCAATAAGACCATATTGTAATAATTTCAATTTCAAAGCATAGGAGTTAACAGCCAAGGCATTTAATCTGAAATGATGACAGTAAAGACAAGCAGATCTCAAATAGATATACAATTGGTTGAAAAATAATGGGTTGTAACATGGGACTGGTAATTCAATATGACCTAAATGACCAGGACAGAATTTTTCATCCAACCCACAGGTGGAACACACATTTCTTAGGAAAGCACCTAGGGAAAGATCATATAACCCACCAGAGATTGGATGACCCAAATTGTCAAGAACAGTTGGGTTAGTGATTTGTTTCACAGAAAGATTTCTAATCTCTTTGGAAGTGAGAACACCAAAATCAACCGAGGTGATCTCGGAACCGACCGGCTTAGAAATATCCATATTTTCTTATTTTAGTAGATACTTTTTCAATGGCAAAGGGTCTTAGCGATGGATGTTCTTAATTGTCTTTCTTATTTGCTCTTTCTTTAGTGTTAACTGCTAAAGTTAACGTTTAAAATTTCATCTCATCGCAAAAAAAAAATTTTTTCGTGAAAATTTTTTGCAAAAAAGTCATGTGCCTCCCACGTGATCTCTAAAATGTAAACAAAGCGATGAGATGAAAAAAAATAAATAAGTTATTACAATTATTACCTGTTGCTATTGCTATTTTGGGAGTTTAAAGGGGGCGTCAATGGGTAATTACATCATCAAAGGCATTGATATTTAATTGTATAAATACGTGTCCGTTTTCTTGAAGGTCGTGCTTTGGAATTGACAAGGTTCTTTCTCGAGTTATTTTTATATGAAAATGTCAGCACCAACTTTGCAAACAACTGCTCTCATGACTGAACATTTAGGGTACCCACCCATCTCCTTATTGGATGATATTATCAATTGCGTCAATGATATTATGTACAAGTGTACTGCTGCTATGGAAAAATATTTATTGAAGAAAAGTGTGGTTAATGGAGAGGATTATGGTGAAGAAATTAGAATTGGTGTCGCTCAATTGGAAACTTTATTAGAACATTCTGTGGATAGGAACTTTGACAGGTTAGAATTGTATGTTCTCCGGAATATCCTACGTATCCCTGAGGAATTGATTCTCAATAATGTGTTTAGATTAAAACATCAAAAGAATATGGTCTTGGCTAGACAAACACTTAGAGAATTGAGTGAAAGTGCAATGAGGACAAAAGTGGAAGAAATTGAACATGAGTTGAAAAGAAATAGACAATTGAGAGGAATGTTAGAAAGGGTTAAAAATTTAAAACTAAGAGTTGAAAATTATAAGATTTTTGTAAAAAGAGTTTGTATTATTGATCCTCCAGAATTAAAACCTGTATATGAATCTTTAAGACCAATTGATAATTCAATTGCTTTATTAATTAAACAATTGAAACAACTTTATGAATCCTCTGAAGAAATTTGTTCCTCTGAAAGAGTCATCTCCATTAAAAGACAACAACTACAGGCTAGTGGGAAAGATATTCCATATGATTATAATCCAATTGAAATTAAAGATCCAGATTTAAGTATATTTGATGATATTCCATGAAAAAAAAGAATATTAACTATAAAGGTAAATTAAAAACAGTAAGTATAAAACCAAAAAAAAAAGAAAAAAAATGGTTAAAGATTTATTTCAAATATTTAATAAAATTTTCATCTCTCAACCACCCCACTTTCTCAAAAGCTGAATATAATCTAGAAGCTTTATTAACATCAATTCTGCATGCCTTTTGTGCATCTGTTCTTCGAAATGGTAAATTATTTTGGAATTTACAAACTTTTTCCAAGAATAATCTTCTCTTTGAATCTAAATATAAATCACCAGGCAATCTTAAAATTGATGCTAAATATAATTCCGCTGGATGTAAATAACCTCTCAATGGATCATTGGAAAGATTTAAAGGTGAACCTTTCCACTCAACTTTTAAGCATTTATTATTACCTGGTGGTAATGTGTCTAATGGTGGTGAATAATCTGGTAATTTTTTCCAAGAGACATTTGGAACATATTGCGGTGCCTCAGAAATAAGATTAATTGATACAATATTTGGTGGTGGTGATAATGTGGCACTTGCCCGACGATGATGATGATAATAATGAGGTGATGAAGATTTTCTATGTGCAAATTGCCCTCTTTCTAAATCTTTATGATAATGATGTTTTAATAAAATTCTTCTTAAACTTTCATTACCAGATGCACTTTCACGATATAAATTTCTTAGATAATGTACCTGTCTATTATTATTATTATTAATGTTAATGTTAGTATAATTGTTTATAATGCTAGTATTATTGTTATTGTTAAAAAGTCTATATCTTAAAAGAAAAGTCGTTAAATTACGTCTATAATTCTTTATTGTTTGTCCCCGTCTCCAAGTAGGGACCATTAATATCCCATCAAGGGCTTTATGAGTCGGTAATGTGGATCTTTCTGACTGGTATGGCCTAATCTTAGGAGATAAAGGTGGTGAAGGAAACTTATTTTGATGGTCATCTCTATTATTATTATTTTCCCATCCACCACCAGTATGCAATCCCAATCCGATGGGTTTCCCCAAAGAACTATCCAACACCATTGAATCAAGATTAGTATCTGATTGGGATATATATCGTTGTTTCTTTAAACGACCAGTGGGTGGTGATGACGATGTCTGTCCTACTCTTAAATTTGGTGTGCTACTATTTGCACTGTGATTAAACTTCATGTTCTTATTGATAATGTAGTGTTATATAGCTAAGTAAATGCACTTAAATTGTTAAAATTGGCATTAAACCTTTAGAGGGAATGTTGTTGAGTAAAGGGACATTTTAAATATCTTCTTTTCTATATTTATAGGTTCTATTTATATATTTACATTTTAAGAACTAAAGATCCCTGGGTGCGGCTATGACAACAAATTAGGGCTAGTATTGCGGAGTTTTTAAAATGCTTAGGGCATTAGGTAGGCTTTGTAGGGTTTAACTAAATTTGTCTTGTTCTTTTTTAATGCCGAATTTTTTGCCATTTAAAATGGTTTATTAAGTAGATGATCTGTAATATGCTGTATATCTTATGAAATAAGAGGAATATAACCATGCAATGGTGCGTTTAAAGTCTAGATATGTGCTCTTTGAGGTTCTCTTATTCCCCCATGTCAGTAATGTGGATGGGGATGAATCAGGTGAGAAATTTACGAAACATAATATGTTGTTGTCACATCATAAACCTTGTCCAAAAGAAATTTCAATGAAAGTATTGTCACAAGAGATACGACAATCTTTACAATTGAATTTTGGTGATTATGGGATGGGGAAAGTTGGGTCGCTGCTTCAATTGAAGTATTTTTCTAATAATACGGGGACTGGAATCATTAGATGTCATAGAGAAGATGTCGATATCTTGATTGCCTCAATGGTGTTAATCAATAAAGTCGGTGTGGTTAATAATGTTATAATTAATCCAGTGAAGGTTAGTGGGACAATAAAGAAGATTGAACAATACTCAATAAGAAGAAGTTCGAAATTAGTTTCCCTGTTAAATAAGTCTAGAAAACGGGCTACATCGAATAACTTAATTGATGATTTTACCAAAGTGGAAGAAGAGGAAGATGATGACAATGACGATGATATACAGGTTACGGTCTAGGTATATAAATAGATATATGTGTGTGTATGAATTGTTTTTATAGATTTAACAACTCAATTACTTTCTGCTTTAGTGAATTCAACTGGTCCATTACTCATGGCATCTTCTCCATCCCCATTATTGCTTTTATTCTTATGTTTCACACGATAAATACTGTCAATATCATGTTGTGCAAATAAGGGATTATCATACACATTCTCTGATCTGTTTTTCCCACTTAGGGCACCTTTAGAATACAATCTCGTATCATAATTGACCGTGTTAGATTTCTGTTTCTTTGTTTCATTTTGATACAAATCCACTCTTTCAGAAATATCTCTTTGGCCCAAGGATCTTTTAGTATCCCTATCACAATGTGACCGTTGTCTGTTTGATCTCACCTCTTGAGCCATCTTATTCAATCTTTCTTCTCTTTCTTTCATAGCTTTATCCAATTCAATAACTTTAGCCTCTTTCTTTAATTGTAATTTCAATCTAGCCTCTTTATCTGCCTCATCCAATGCGTTAGCTAAATCGATAAAACCTTCACTAATCTCTTGTGATTCACCTGAGGGACCTTCACCACGGGAAGAAATTGCATAACCTTTTGGATTTTTCCACTGAGAGACAAAACTCGGAATTTGCCAATCCTTCTTCATCTTTGTAGTTACCTCTTGACCAGTAGAATTTGATGATATATGTAATTGTGGTTGAACAGCCTCTTCTTCATTAGATGGGACATATACTTTCTTTGCCTTCCCTGTCATCTTCGGTTGTAGTGGATCTTGCATCTTAGTGACCACTTGAATCTTACGGCCATTACCTAAAGTGATAATTTCCTCTGGTACTACCTCCTCAACGTGTTTCTTATTACTCTTGGATAATAACTTCTGGAAATGGGCATATGTACGCGCAAATGTCTCATTAATTTCTTCTTGTGTGGGATAAGGAATTTCTAAATTAAAATTCTTTTGTCGAAGTGGGATAAAATCATGTAACTGTACTCTAGATGCAATATTCTTGAGTGAATCCTCTATATTCTCAACTTCATCCGTATCTTTATCACCTTCTGTAAGGGTTTCTACCACCAATTTATCTCTTTCATGAATGTTAGATTTGTCTTTATCCCCATGTTTTGGAGCAGGTAAAAGCGAACTAAACGACATTTTATGTTACTGTTACTATTAATACGCTAATAACAACTTGTTGTGAGCCTTTCTTGATCCTTTTTATCAAACAGTGGATGTCTATTTCTGTAAAGTTACTACAGTAATTTTTCAGGACACTAAAAAAATTGAAAAATATACAGATTTTAAAGGTGCTTAGACATACTTGATACCATTTCCAAAGATCATTAAAAGCTTATACAAATAAGTACATAAACAAATGGTAATATAAAAAGTTTCACGAGGATCTGAATCTGTCTCTCAATTTGAGTCCAAATTTGTGAGAGGAAGAGGGCTTTTTGACCGGTAATTTCTCTTCCAAATTGGCCAACATTCCAGGTTTCCTTTCCTCTTCGGGGGTCTCCCTCAAACTTGTTCTAAATGCCACACCTTCCAAATTGTATTTTTGTCTCAAACTAATATTAACTTGTGGTGGGATAGGTGGGTAATGTAGCACTGCAGGTTTCTTGTACCAACCTTTTCTCTTGGGTCTGGGATTTTCAGATGCTGACATCGGAGGCACACCAATAAATCTTACTTTCTTAATTGTGATAGACCCTTCAGTAGATCCTGAAGCAGATGTACTTTCACTGTCCTCAGAATATTCTTCAATCCTTTCATTACTAGGCTCTGGTAAATTATGATTACTGCTGCTAAACTCTTCAAAATGTAATCTTTCCCCCTCATCTTTTTTACTTGGGACTGTCTGTGGACTCTTAGCCCTCAAAGGTGAGGTGAATTTATATGAATTGTTAGGTTTACTATTGGAAAGCTTTTCATTAGTTGCAACCTTCAAATTGACTGAACTATCACTGTTGACACTAGATGACCGTGATCTGTTAACACTGTTAGACCTAGATCTGTTTGGACTATAGGGATGACTCGCATCAGTGATATGTCTTCCGAGACTACCACTCATTAATTTCTTCATTGTATCTTGAACTAACTTTTGATTTAATGCATCATTTGCCTCTAACGAATTAGACCGTTTTGTATCCTGTAGAGTAGTATTACTACCAGTCTTATAAATATTAGAATAATTGGGGGTCTGTAAAGATGAGGACCTTGGTCTACCCCTGATTGAAGAGACTCTTCTAATCCCAGCCGTTATTGGTTGTTGTTGTTCTATGGGAGACTTCGGTATACTATCAGGTAGATTAATAGCAGTTTCATCAAATACAGTAGATAATGCACGGCCTTTAATCGAGGGAAGGGACCGCTCAATAATGGATGATCTCCTAGATACAGATGGAGAGCTTGTATTTGAACCTCTGGAAAGAGATGAAGTTCTTGATAATGGCGACATACCCATGTGTAACATCTTGGGTCTATCCACAGAAGATCTTCTACTTGTATTACTAGGTGATAGTGACATGACAGAAGTTGATGGAGATGAAGTGGATCCATGAGAACCATTAGATTTCAATTTGAGAACAGTTAAGCTGGCTTTATTGTTTAATGTACGAATCTCATCAGGGTGTAAAGAATAAGATAAAAGAGATGATGTCCTTGATGATTTGCTTGACGATGCAGTTGAGGATAAGTTGCTGGTAATATCATTATTCTTCGATACCACTATTTTAGTCTTTTCAGGGAACCTCTCAAAATGAGATAATTTATCCACAGATCTTCTTTCTCCTAGCATGCTATCTAATTGTTCGTCTTTAAAATCTTTAAATTTATCTAATCCTTCTTTATTATTTTGAATAAATTTCCACATAAATGACCATTTAGTAACACTTTCGAGAGTAGATTTCATTAATATGACATGTCTGGTAGCAAATTTTTTATGCAATTCAATAATACAACTGGTTTTGTTTTTTTCGTCGCCAGCAACCATCATAGTCTCAGGATTCTCAGTGAAAGAGGTGAGATCATTTTTAAATTGATTAAATTCATTATCGATATATTCCGCAGTTAACTTGTCAAGCTTATTCAACATTTCTTCATATTGGTAAACATTTTTACTTATTAACTTAGTCTTGCAACTATGGAAATAACTCTTGTTTGGTAAGTATATACTTCTCACCAGACTTATAATCATAGAAAAAATATCAAACACTTTTAAAAGTAAAGCATATATTCGGTGTAATGTGAATTCAGCATACGGTAATGATTCAAAGAGGCAAGATTTATTTGAAAACTTATTCACTCTGTTATAATAATCTTTAATAGTAGGGAACAACTTCTTATCGATAAACAGAGTAAATTTGTCTACCACTTGACATTGTAATTTTAAAAATGAAGATAGTGATGTATCCTTAGCGATGTCTCTTATAAGTACAGCAAAGTCTAATGAAAGTCCCATTTCAATGGGCCTCACCAAATCATCCACATACTCTATCATAAATTTCGATTTTTTTTCAGTAATTTCATAAGGTCGATTAGAATTTGCAGTCTTCTCCAATTGTATTTGTCTCAAACGTTTATTATAAACTGTTAGTGTATTTGCAGTCAACTTTTTCAAATAATGTAGCAACTTCCATTGTAATTCATTATCATAAATGTTATGTCGGTATTCCTCGAAGCAATCGTCCGGAATGGGAGCAAAATCAACATTTATTGGGATAAAAGTAGTAGAGGGAGGAAGGTTAAAGTCTTGTAACTTATAAAATTTGAATTGGCATAAAGCCAAATATCTCTTTCTAATCATGGGATGAATATTAAAAATGTGACCTTCGCATAGAGTAAGAATATAGTTAATTAATGGTATGATTATATTATTATTTTTCTTAGATATTTGTTCTTTATCATCCTCCGAAGTGGACTTTAATGGCGATAAATTCTTCTCGAGAACACCAAGGATCCGAGTAATCTCCTGTAACTTGTATAACCCACCTTTATACTGTATAAGTTTGATGTCAAATGCAGTCAGAGGTACAGGACCTTTAACCTTGGCTGATCCAACCATGGAGGCAGCAGCTTTAGCGTGCATAACTTACCTTAAACCTTTCTTCCAGCAGTAATATTCTTTTTCCAACCCAATAAAGTTTCCCAAAGGGCAAATCAAAAGCAGAAAAAAATCTGAAACCCACTAGCAGTGATAATTCCTTACCAACAGCAGTCAAATCTCACCTTGTGATCTCTTTGAAATTGTGAGAAAGGCCAGTTGCAATTACTAAAAGTGGACTGTCTTTTTTGCTCTAGCCATTTTTTTCACTTTTGCAGGGAAAATTGATGCAGCTGCTTGAAACCCTAACGCCGTGCTGCAAAGAATTACGCCAAATCACACTATAAACAATGTTAGGGCCATCCCTGACATAAACGACGTAATCCAATTCCAACCGGGGCTTCCAATGCCAAGAACACCTGGTAATGGACTGTGAGGAAAAAAAAAGTAGTTGTATATGCATTATTTATAAATTTGTAAAAGTTATTTTTCTATCTAAATGTTTCTTGTATCTTGACGTTGGGATTAATTGTTCATGATATGGACAATTTGATCGCCTGCAGGGATTGTGTATGTTGGATGGCTCGGTGAGGTTGGATCCTGTACAGTGGCATCACTGACAACACGAAGTTCTCTCACTGGGTGGAGTGATTCATCCACTATTGGATTTGGGAAATTATGTAATTCCATCTTCAATGTTAAGGAACCAGCTTTGGTCTTATCCTTCTTGATCACATTGGCTAGGAAGTTAGTGATCTCTGGTAAGATTTCAGGTTCTGTCTTTGTCGTCTTGTACTTCTTTAAGATTGTTTGTAATTGAACAACATTCAAACTGTAACAAAATTCTTGAGCAATTTCTAAATCTGATAGATTATTCATTCTTAATTGTAAAAATGTGGATGCATGTCTTAATTGAACTAAATCTTCTCTTGGGTCAATATTAATTTCATGTTTTAGAAACCAATCATCTAATACTTTCAAGTTATTATTTATTTGATAGCCTAATTTCCAATTCAATTCATAAAATTTAACACATAAATCGTTAACACATAAGGCATTGGTGAATTTAAGAATATTGTCGATGATCTTATTAGTGATGTCAGTCTCTAATTGATACAATTTGGAAGACTTGATTATTTCATAGAAAAAAACTAAAAGATGGGTCAATTTCTTTTCATTCTCACCAGCTTTATCAAGACTAGATGGAGACCCAATTAGAACGTTAGAAATATTAATATCATATCTGATATATGAAATCATTTTCTTCATCCACGTGTTAAAAAAATTGATTAATGCACTGCCCACAATATCCCTTACTCGTTGCTCACTAACTTCTTTATCGACACGAGATTTCATATAGGAGTATATTTCAAACATATTACTCAACCAGAATAACCCATCGCCAATTAATGTTTTATCATCGGGTAAATTGGATGCATTCTTTATGATGGTATCGGTAGTGTCTTTAATAAAATGTGATAAATCTTCGGTTAAACCATCGTTGAGATATCTTTGTGAGACGAAATTGATCAATTGTGCAGGGTATAGGATTGGAGTTTCACCAGTGACTTCAGATGGAGTTCTGGGGATAACATATGATTTCAAAAATTCGGTATTAATTTCAACAGTGGCGCCTTTACTACCAATATGAAGATTCTTAAGATTATTATTATTCTCATTAAATGAAGGTGATATATCGCCCTTTCCAGAAAAGATACCTAACCCAATAGATGGCTTTTGTTCATTGTTATGATGTTGTGGTTGTTCTTCAGATTTGAAGGTCGATTTGTCTGTCAAAGTTGAGAGTAAACTAAGTTCATCGTCTAAATGTTTCATTTTATCATATAGTGAGCTAATTTTGTCATTTTTGCTAAGTGAATCCTTGGAATGGAAGGATTTTAATTGTGACCTGATTTTAGTTTGCCATTGGATATGATGTTTACGTAAGGATTTAATTTCAGAGTAATTTTTACGCAAAAGATCTGTGATTCTACTAAACTCGGTTTCCAATTGAGTAAAGACTGTGTCATTTGACAAGGTTGAAACAAAGGATTCATTTTTCTCCAAATCTTTTACGACATCATAGTTGGTCTTATTCTGTTTAATATTATCACTGATTTCTTTAATGAAACCTACAAATTCAACAGCTAATTTAGCCTCTTCAGAATTAGCAAATTGCATACTTTCTTTCAGCTTAGCATATCCAATTTGGGCCATTTTTCTTCTCATATGAGACTGAACAATAACAGCTGATTGTTTGGTTCTATTATAATAGGATCTTTGAAAGAATCCTCTTACCTTTCGTTGAATTAGTGTAGAAGCTCTCTGCTTTTGTTCTTCTCTAACATACTTTAAAACTAGTACCCTTCTTATATGAGATTGCATTACAATTGTTGACTTCTTAGCTTCGGCATAATATTTTTGAATATTTCTAGTTCTAATAATCGATTGAATCTTTGTTGCGGCTCTCACTTGTAATTCGTGCACAACTCTCTTGCGAACAATTTCACATCTACTATGTCTTTGAACACATCTTATCGATTCCATAATAGTCAAATATTGTTTTCTATAATATCTGCCTCTAACATTTTTCTGAATATTAGTCACAATACGACCCAATTCGTCAGTTCTAAGTTTTTCCAAAAAGGCTAACACACCAGCTCTGAAGAAAAGTTTTGTCTTACCAATTTGATATTTATCTTTATCCTCGATAGCAACATCCAAAATCTTCTTAACCAATTCTAATATTTCACTGTTTTCGTCATATAAATATTGTGTCCAAATGTTAGTTGGAACTAAGAAATAGTATCTTTGAACAAATTCATCAAATGTCCATCTTGATGGGAAACCTGCACAGGAAATCTTAATTGTTTCGAGAACACCACATGCACGTAATTGTGATAAGACCATTAAATTTTCAAACTTCCAACCTTCTTTATCAGGATTTGGTTTAATACAACGAATATAATGAACGTTAGTTGAGTTGATTGTATTCATTAATTCAGTTAATGATCCTTTGAATAAACTACCCAACGTAGGTTTTTGTTGTATCATTCTTCTTGGACCTGGTTTATTTGTCATTTCTTCTTGTTTCCTGGCTTCCATAACTTCTTGAATTCTTCCAATGTTATCCAATAAGGAAATTAATGTCTTGTTAGTAGATGCCTTTAACACTTCTAAATGGGTTTGTGGGACCGTATCTCTGTTCTTTTCAATAAAACCTTCAACATCATAGGACACGTCATGTGCGTAATGACTAACAATAAACTTAGTTTGGCCAAATCTTGGTTTATTAAAAACTTTATTTGTAGGTTCTTTATCGAATGTTTGATATAATTTTTGGGTCCATGATTCATCAGACCCTGCAGGTAATCTACTTTCTTCATCCAAAAGGGACAATATACCTAACTTATTTTCAATCAAATCAATACATGGTTGGTTATCGTTAAACTCGATAAATGACCATTCAATTTCTTCTTTAATATACTCTTCTTGTTCTAATTTAAAAACATGCTGGTTGAATTCTTGTTGCAGTTTTTCGTTAGCGTAATTAATACAGAATTGTTCAAAAGAGTTCTTTTCAAAATGTTCAAACCCATAAATATCAAGAACACCAATAAATGATTTGATCTCGTCTTGTTCTATTGATCCATTAAGTTTTTGATTGATAGTTTCCACTAGCCAGTCGAATAATGCAGAATAAATAAATTTGGCCACGGAATCTCTCACAACAATAGCTTGATTATAATTTAAGTTGGAGACAATTTTTTCAGATCTGGTTATGATTTGTTTTTTTGTAATCCATTTAGCAAAATTAAATGAATCAATTCCCAATAGATCACATGCAAGTTGTAAATTTTCATCGGCAGATGATACACTAGCATCATTTCTTGTCTTTTTAATTTCGATGTTACCGATGTGAAGAATACCAGATAAGATTTGGAAAAGCTGTTCTTGAATATCTTTGTTAATACCAATCATATCCAGTGCATTGCAGGTAATGGAAAATTCTTCTTTATCATCAATATCCGGAATAATCATGTCACCACCTTGGTTCATATAAAAATAGTCTTCAGGTACCGTTAGGTGTAAGGAGTCCTTTTGTTCTGGAGTTAACCCTTGTAACAGTTGATAGAAAATATGATAGTTTCTTTCACTCTCTGGTTGAAATACCAGTCTCGATCTTTCTAACAGATATGTTTTAATTTGGGCTCCAAGAATCTTACTATCTTTATCAAATGAGATAGATAAATATTTCCCAAAACGTGATGAATTGTCATTTCTTGTAGTCTTTGCATTCCCAAAGGCCTCCATAATTGGATTTGTAGCCAAAATTCTATGTTCAATTTCAGACATTTCATGGGAATGGGTATTCTCATCTTGCACCGAGGCATAATATCTCATGATATATTTAGCAGACACAGTTTTCCCAGCACCAGATTCACCACTGACAATAATAGTTTGATTCTCACCATTATTTTTCATTTGTTTATATGCAGAATGTGCAATGGCAAATAAATGGGGTTGTAGCTCTTCTTTGGGCTTTGTTGAATACTCAGTAATTTTATCTGGGCCATACAGTTGGCCAACATTAGCGAATGGATTGATAGCAATCAAAACAATACCAGAATATGTGTAAATATCTTTATTAGCGAATCTTTCCTTGATGGCATGTAACACAGCAGGCTCATTCAAATAGGATAAAGAAGTCAAATCCTCCGTGGATTCTAAAATAGGAGGGTTTCTTAACGGTAAAGTATCAGCAGGATTTTCCCTCACATCTTTCAAATTGATATCGACTTCTTCACCATTTTCCAGTTTCAATACGGCTTCTACTGAATTATCATCCAATTTGATCACCTCAGCACCAATCCACCCATATTCTTTGCTAGGGTACCAACAACGGGTCCCAATATGGAATGTCATAATGGATATATGCGTCGATTTGCTCGTTTCTCAGCGGTTTGTTGTCCAAAATTCAATGAGTTCTTCTTAATAAAAAGCTCTTCTCGAATTCTTTAAATTTTCGTCTCGAAAAAAACACTTAGGGCAAGGTGCATGTTTATATTAGGGCTTAATTTGTTTTTAAATTAAGCCTATATATAATATATTAGGTTTTAATTATAAAACAGGATTTATTTGGAACGGGATCCACAATCCTTAGGGTTTGATCTCCTAAAAAAATAATTTCAATATAAAATCCGGGGATCCAAAGCAGAGAGGAACCACTTTTGACATTAAAAGCAAAGAAATAACCAGACATTTAAAGGAAAAAGCGTCTCAAAATAACATGTAATAACGCCATTTTAATTAGAAATATTTTATTTTAATTTTATTTTGCTAGATTAAAGATGGATTTATTAATTCAAAGAATGGAGGATCCTCGATTTAAGATTGGATCTCCACTGAGGAAAACGTTCGGCCCATTGGAGAAACCAGGCCGTGGGAAGGATAGTGGATCAAATGAAGAGGATAAAGATGGTGTCGTGAAGGGGTATGAGTTAAAACAAAGGGATTCGGATATTGACCCTAATACTGAAGATGATCTTACATCTCCACGGATCAAACCTTATGATAATCCAATTTCAAAGATTAATAATTGGACTAAAGATTTCGATAAGCATAAGATAGACTTTAAAAATTTCAAGATACGGTATACAAACCCTGAAACTATGCATTCAAGTGGGAAAAGATCTTCTTTACCCGGAAACAGTAGTAATAGTAGTAGTAAAAGTTCCATGGACCCTAATAATAGTGGTAGTGGTATTCGAAAACAATCATTACCCACTTTTAAAGATACTATAGACCCCATAGCTGAGATTCCACAGGATTCCAAGATAAGTTCTAAGAATTTTTTACCACCAAATTCAGATGATCCCAATTACACTGTGCCAAAACAATTATGGGATCAGCAGCTACCAGATTTTGCAAGACCAGCATCACCAACTTTAAGAGAAAGGCGGATGTCGGGATTTCCTGAATTGGATAGAGCTACATCACCAATATTAAGAGGTAAAAGAGCCTCGATGTGGACTGGTTCAGGTACTTCACCATTTTTCAGTGGATCCACCGTCTCAAAGTCCAAGGTTGATCAAGATTGGAGACAGATCCTAGCAGATAAACCACGGTCCCCACAGTTAGGTGATAGAAAAGCATCAATGTTGCCTGTATTAGAGAATTTTGCTGTACCAGAAGCACAGGAGGATGAATGGGAGGCCAAATTGCCAGAACCTTATAGACCTGCATCACCAACTTTAAGAGAAAGAAGGATGTCAGGTTTCCCAGAATTAGATAGAACAGTGTCAAATTCGCCCATTGTGGGTCCAAGTAGAAGGCAATCCATGTTCCCTAATATTGACACTGAAACAGCAGGTCTTAGAGGTAGACGATATTCAATGGGTCCAGAAAGAGCTAGGTCTTTATCAGGCTCACCACCACCATTAAGACAAAGAAGGAGAGCTACTATGATTCCAAGTGTAGATAGATCTACCTCCCCCGTAAAGATGAGAAGAAGAAAATCAATGTTCCCAGAAATTAAGACAGTAGATAATAACGCAACAAAAAATAAATACAAGACTTTTGATTTTAAATCGTTTCAATTTCCCTTATCGAGCCCTGAAGAAGCCCTTGAGGAAGAATCTTTGTTTGATGATATTCCAGGGAAAGGTCCACGTTCTAGTGTAGTTAAAGAAGAGAAAGTAAAAAGAAATAATGGTAAAAACAAAGTAAGAACTATAGAAGATGATAATGATTATGGTGATATTGTTGGCAGTGGTCATGTTAGAAATATATTCACTACATTAATTCAACAAGAGAAAGAAATGGAAAAGGAAAGAGAGAAACATCATCATCACAATCATCATGGTATTACAGATTACACTTCAGCAACAACAGGGACGTTTGGTGATATAATGTTTAATGGGAATGAAAAGACGACAGAGGCACATTCTCAATCTCAATCAAATTCTGGATCATGTAGTAGTTTATGTCTAATGAAAGCTGGTATCAAACAAGGTGAGAATAGTGCTGATAAAGAAACTACTGCAGCAACTACTATAGGTACCACAACACCTGATATGGCAAGACCAACTATTGCAATGAATAAACTTTCCGAAATGAAAGCGAAAAATACACATCGTCACAATAAATTATTCAATCTTGATGAACCAAAGGGTACATCATTTGTGAATGATAAGAAAAGATTAGTTTATCAATTCTTACAATCTATGGCACCACCATCTAAGAACCAATTACAAAAACAAGGTTTACTATTTACAAGTGAAAGTCCATTGATTTCATCTCATTCATTTTCTAAAGCCACAGCAAAATTAGGTGATGGGGTAAAACCATCATCATCTAATAAATCATTGCAAAGTTTATTGTTTCATGATTTAGAACATCCGGAGACTCTCTCAGATTCGGGCCCCTCTTCTCCCTATTCAAGGTCATCATATTCTCTTTCCTCATATTCTAGTAGTTCTTCCTCTTCAACTTCCTCCTCCTCTTCTTCTGAATCAGACCTTTCTGACTCTTACGACTCTTCAACAAACAAAAATGAGGAACAAATTGAACATTTGCTGGAGAGATATGAAGTTGATTATTACCAACAACATATTGCACTACTATTAGCTAAATTTGATGACATAATGAAATCACATTTAAAAGACACAATTTTGAAAAAAGAAAGTGATTTTCAAAAGGGATTACTTACTTTTGATAATTTGGTTGTCGATCTTCAAACATTAAGACAAAATGCTATGGATCTTAAAAAATTAATAAAGGACAAATATATGGTTAAATTAGCTGCAGATTTTAAAGAAGATGATGAAAATGCATTTATAAGACAATTACAACAGAATGTGGGAAGAAATATAAAGCAACTAGAATCCTTTGAATCCCGGATGAAGAAATGTCAAGATAAATTGGTTAAACAGAAAGAAGAATTGAAAAGGATGGAGAATTTAGTACAAATTGAACAAAGTATTTTAGAATCGAGGAAATCGTTAGGTTTTTTCTCCAAATATAGATATGTGATATTTGATTTAATATCATTATTCGTTACCTTATGCATAGTTCTATTATTTCTAAACCCCTTCAGTTCAAAAATAAATTTAGCAGTAAGTAAATAGATGGTTATTAATTATTTTAGTATATATTCTTTCAATTTTTTAAAACAAGACATACAAGAGTTTTCTTTACTGGTTTTAATTTGTTAAGCTTTTACAATATAATGTTTAATTCAAGATGAAATACGCATTAGTCTCAAGTATTCTCTAATACCCTTTCCTATATTCTTTTTTATCCCAGGATATGTTACCATACATAACAAAAAAGTATGTTCAAATTTCAAGAATAATTGATTGAACCAAAACCTGGGGAGCTTAATACTTCTGGTAAGAGGTTGTATTGATTTAAATACTGAAATTGGGCCATCTTGTACTCTTTCAAAGTGGGTTCCTTCAATTTGTTTATTTTGGCGCTTAGGTTGCAAGTTTACCATCTTAAAATGAAAGTTAGTCAAACTAAACTTTATTAATATTTCAAATGCTACCAAAAATTAAGAAAAGAAAGTAACAAGCTTGAGATCAATTCTAATATCAGAAGAAGCAAAGGGAAGTTGGTAACTGGTTTGTTATCATCCTCCTGGATGTAACGAATGTTACTTACGGTCTTCTTATATCGGCATTTCGTAAGATGTGAGCTCGAGTATCGAGCGGAACGCCATCCAAACTATTTATATATAAGTGGTATATAACTTAGATTCACGTTATATAGCCCATCTATAGAAGAACAACAATTTTTTATCTGTTGAAGCAGGTTTCAGTGGACACAATAAGTGAAACCTGCTTTAACATAATAGGCCTTCATCTATTACAGTGGAACGTTGGGATGGGTTCGCCGGGGTCAAAAAAATGCGCAAGCCCGGAATCGAACCGGGGGCCCAACGATGGCAACGTTGGATTTTACCACTAAACCACTTGCGCTTTGCTTGAAAGTCGGAAAAACTCCTATTTAATACATAAAAAAATAATTACCATATGATATTTGTTTAATTGTCCTAAGAGTGCCATGTACGTGTCCATGAAACTCATGAAAAGTTATTCAGCAAAATATTAATATTTGGAAAAATCCCCTTTTAAGCTTAAAAATCCGTAAACCAGAAATCTAGGGCTAACCCACCAACTTTTTGTTATCTCACTTATTGACTACCGAAACACCCCTCAAAATTAGATCACATACCTCAACCATTGTTCCAATTGGCCCTTCAACTTAAATTTTGTTACCTTCTTTGATAATTGTAACCGTCTACCTCTTAATGTTAAGACCGAATTAAAGCAAAAAGATCTGAAAATTTTTGATGAAAAATTTCTTGTTCTTTGCAAAACCAATTCCAAACCTCTAACCTTCACATCAGACTTGTGTGAAACTAATTCATATCACAAGGTCATCAATAACATCATTCCCTTTCTAAGATCATCATCTCTCCATGACTGTTAGTATAGCCACAGTGAAAGTGGGTTCAAGATCCCTTCTTCCGTTAAGAATATTTGTCAATAGAAAACAACTAGCACAGAATAGTCGTCCAAAGACTGTGTTTGAAACACCATTACTATCAAGCAATTCCCTTGTATCTCTGAAATCTCCCAGGACAAGAATATATTTATCAAATAATGATATGTCAAATTTATGTGAGGAATTAAAGGATGATTTATTATTAATACTATATGAGCTAACTTCCCCCACAATTACAGAGACTGTTCTTCAAAAGATTAGAATAGGTACAACGGTAGATTTTAAGGAGAAAGTAGTTAATAAGATATTGGATCCATCACACAGCAATAATGAGCACAAATTCTTAACGTCTCATATCACAACGATAACCAGAATAGGGAAATTTAAATATAAACTACATTTTGAATTCAATTGGGAGGTGGATATTTATATAAATAGCACTTTAAAATTATCAAAGATGAGACAGAATTTAATCTTTCAAAATCACCCAACTACTCTAGATGTTTATGATAGAAAAGCCACATTACTTGTCAATAAGTCTTCTCTTATAATTCCAGAGGAGGAACCGAACGATGCTTTATTAATGACTTTACCTGAAGTTGCAACAATAGACAAGAAACCAGAAATTGCCATCACTTATAAACCTATGGCAACATTTGTTCCTTGTATTGATATTCACATATTACAGCGACCAAGAAGACATAAATAGTAGATATAATAGTTTATAAATTATTAATATTCTTATTATATGCAGATTATTAAAACGATATTCTTAAATATTCAAGCATGCAATATAATATTATTCAAAGTTCAAAGGATAGGTCATCTACATCAAGAAGGTCATCGCCATTCTGTTGATTATTTGGAAGAGATGAATGACTTCCTTCAGCCTTACTATCTTGGAAGGGGTTTTCAACTACTTCAACTTTTCCAGTTTCCTTTTGAGATTGTGCGTGAGCGGGTTTAGTAGAAACAGCAAAGGAATCACTAAATGGATTTAATGACGCATCATGAAGTTCACCATAAACACCTCTCTTTTGTGTAGTATCGTACATTCTAATAATCTTTTCTTGCCCACCTTCTTCTGCTTGTGAAAAAGCAAACCCTCTTTGTTTCTTCATTCTTTGTACTTGTCTAACTTTCCTTATAGCATCTTGGAAATGTTGTAAATGAGGTCTATTATCACTTATATTATATTTTTGCATCTCTTGAACTAAATGATAACTTTCTGGTTCATACATTCTCTTATAATATTTCCAAACAAAATCTCTTATCAATGCCAAGAAGGGTAAAACCAATAGGGTAAGCCAAAAGACACCAGAACGATAAACATGTGGAACCACACCAAAATATTCTCTCGAAATGTTGGCATATGGGAATACAGAACCATATATTGGGAAAAATACTAACCAAAAAGCAAATGATCCAGGAATAGCAATCAAAGTAAATTTAGTCCATATATTAGTCACTAAGGCAGCTTTACCCAATACAATTAGAATACTCACAGTATAAACTGTAACACCCCATGTCCAATGATCAGCAACTTCACCATTCATATTTAAAGCAGTACCATATCTGTAAAATAACATTGTGCCAATAAAGACAACAGCTGAATGATAGAAACCATTAATAATCCAACTCCAGAAAATCTTCACCGAAAAGAATTTACCCTTTTGACCAAGTTTGTAAAGTTGTGGATAACGTTCTAAAAGTCTACCGCTAACAAACTGATCAAACACACCAAGAATAAATGGTGGAAGGACAGTGAAAAACACATTATAAAAACTTAGAGCCCAAGATTCCATGATTGATTGACCAGAAAACCCATTAGCAAACACATACCAAAATTGACACATGTAAAGTGCCGTATTCTTGTAAAATGAATATAAAATAGCCACAGAGATTCTTTGGTATGACCATGATCCATGAACTATTAATAATTTTTTCAAAAACTTGAACTGACCAATGGCTAAATCAGCAGATCTTGCAGCTTGCATACCTTCCATACCACTAATACCAACACCAACATGTGCAGCCTGAATCATACTCACATCGTTTGCGCCATCACCAACGGCTAATAATAAAGAAGAAGTCTTTCTTTTCACCATTTTAACGACCAAAGCCTTTTGTAAAGGTGAAACACGACAACAAATAACAGCCTTACATAATTTACCAATAGTTAATAAGTAATCCTCTAAATCAGGTTCTAATGCAAACCCCAAGGACTTACCATCAATGACCAAAGCCAGTGTGTTTAGATCATGGACTGTTACTTTCTCATCATGTAAAGCTTCAATCTTCTCAATCATATTTCTGCGTGTATCTTCCTTTGTTTCTTCATTAATAATAAGAAGGTTCATATCTTCTGCCAATAATTTGCAACTCATACCGATATTAATTGCAGTTTCTTGTCTATCACCAGTAAGAACCCATATTTTAATCCCTGCTTCTTGTAAAGTGTGAATTGTTTCTGGGACATCATCTTGTAATTTATCTTCAATAGCAGTAGCACCAACTAAGAATAAATTCTTCTCAATAAGTTCAGCAGCTGCATCCATTTGTTCACCTCTATTTTCCAATGTGGTGGAAGCCTTATCATATACTTTTTTCCATTCTAGATATTCTTCTTCAGGGATAGTTCTTGTTGCTAAACACAATGTTCTTAAACCCTCGGATGCATAATCTTCAAGATGTCTCATAGTGGCATCAACGTATATATTTGTTTCTGGATCTAATCTTTCCAAAATCACAGTATCAGCACCTTTACAGAATAATTTGATTGATCCATCAGCAGTTCTAAAAATTGCACTCATTCTTTTTCTTGTTGAATTGAATTCACATATGTTTAATAATTCGTATTCACGTTCTTCACCTGTTTCATCGATTAAAATTGTGATAGAGTTTGGTTTTCTAATAATAAATCTATAACCAAGATCAGCACTCCCTTGTACTAAAGCACCCTCATCTGGAGATGCAGCTTGATATTTAATGGATCCATCGCTTTGAAACTCTGGAATAACGGTATGACAAGTAGCCAAAAGAGTCAAAAATTCATCAATAACTTCGGATTCATCTTCAGCAGTATCAGTTAATCGATTCTTCATATCTTCAAAACTTCTATAACCAATTTCAACACCATCTTCAATTGTAGCCTTTTTATCTTCCGGTATCTTTTCGATATAACAACGACCTGCGATAGAACATGATTTAAATTCCATAATATTTCTTGTCAAAGTACCGGTCTTATCACTGAAGATATATTCAATTTGACCCAACTCTTCAACCAATGATGATGTTCTTACAACTGTTGGAGTATCTGATTCTTCATAATAAAGTTCCAAATCAGAGCCAATCATATATGCTTGGTAATATTTGATAAGTTCGACAGTCACAAATAGTGAGATAGGAACCAAATTAGAAAATAAAATCCAATAAGTTAAGAAATCTTTGAAAAATAAGGCAGCCTTATTTGTACCTTCTAAATACAAATATGATAAATGTTTTGCATCAGCAGTACTCATAATAACATTACCAATAGAAGAAATTAAAATCAGGACAATTAAAACGACAAATAAAGCAATAATTTGCATATTAATAATTCTTTCGACTGCAGTCCTCTTAATTGGAGTAGCAGTAGCATTACGCATAAGTTTTGTTTCGTGACCAGTGAAAATAACCAACCCAAAAATCCAACCTGTATTTCTTAATGTAGCACCTCTTAAGATCATTTGTTCTGGAGATAATGGAATATCTTGACCGTTTAAAGTTAAAGTACCTTCATATGTGTACAGACTTGAGTTTGGTTGTTCTGATAAAACTTTCCCATGAAGGCTGTTTAGTATTCTAGAATCGATAAATTTACATGTTTCTTGCCTAGCTTGCTTAATCTTCAAATTAGTTTCCCCATCCAAGTTTGCCGTTTCAATGTAACAAAGACCTTCAGGTTCGGAGGATGACAAAACAATTAAATCTGCTGGAATAGCTTCTTCTGAACTTACTTTAATAATGTCACCAACTTTTATATCAATCCATCTCTTTTTGATGAATTCACCTGTGGCTAATGAATAAACTTGAGTCTTTGAATTATTTAATTCTTTATCAGAGTTTGCTCTCTTAAGATCCTCAACAATTTCCTTCATTGCGGAAACAATCAAAACCACTAATAATGTACCAATTGTGGTATATCTATTTGTCGGTGATACATGTGGAACTTGTTGAATGGCAGAAGTACAAAGGAAGAATAAATTGGCATATTTGGAAAATTCTTGAAACAAGAATTTTGGTATAAAGGTAGCAGCGTTATACTTAGTGGTGGATATATGATTATCAACATAACCTAATTTATGATTTTCTTGTCTATCATTAACATAAATGGTTCTGGGCCCAACGCTTTCCGCGCGTTCAGTACGTTTTCTTAAAATATAACGATTGAATAGGATCTTAATGTTGAAACGGTCTCTTGAACTAGCATAATCTTCATCAATCTCAGTTGTGGTAACTTTATTGTAGGAACTCATTTCATAGGATTCAAAATCGTTCCCTTTCTTACCACCAAATGTAAGACCATTCCTTATATTGTTCATAGTTCTTCCGAAAAACCCTTGAGTGGGCCTAGTTGACCGAGGTTCAGTATGGAAAACACCTGGCCTATTATCCTCACCCATATTATCCCATTCAATGGATTCTGCGTTATCAAATGGATTATCAATATCATTTTCAATATTATCATCATAATGAAATCCATTATTATGTCTGTCCGAAGAGACATGGGTTGGTCTCACATAAAATTCCTCCTCATCACCTTCAGCAGCAGTATCTATAGACTGCTGAGCATGTGAATTCCTGGTGTTAGTGTTTTTATTATCATTAAGGAAATCAATATCAAAGAGTGTATCTCCTTGGAGATGGCCACTTGCTGCGTTGTTACTTCTACTCATGACTAGCAAAATAGTACAAAACTATTGTAACCTCAGCCCAATTATACCTCGCTAATTGCTTACACAGGCTGTTCAACGTGGCTTTAAACCTGGTTCTCTGTGGTTCTTAATTTCTAGGCTGAAATTTCATAGTAAAAAAAAATACGTAAAGAAAGCTAGTGAAGACTGACAGTAAAAGAACGTTTTGTCAAGTATAAGAAAGAACAGACAATGAAGCTGTATGTGTCACGTAACGATTGCATTAAATGTGTAGAAAATGCTATTATTTTGGTATGTATATAATGTATTTATAAAAGATCTTGAACGTTTCTCATTTGGTCAATTGTTGGATTTCATCCTGTGAAAGGGTCGTTAGGTAAATACATTTACTTAACAGTTCGTGGTTGGCTTCAAAATTGTAATGTTTACACCATTGGATTCTTTGAATGAAATGCTTCACGATTTGCACACTGGTGTCAAACTTGTTATAGTTGATTATCTTGTCTGGCTCGATCCAGGTTCTCTTTTCTGCATTTATGGATAAATCAGACAAATACACCACAATGAAGGGGATACAGCCTTTCAACGGGTCAACATGGTTCAGTAGGTTTCTTATCATATGATAGTTTCTATCTAGAGTAGGAATCCGCTTTAGTTCTTCCCATGTCAATAAATCACCTGGTTCAATTAATCGCCATGCTTCAATGAATTTTTGAACAACTACAGAACTCAAAGCAAGTACAATTTGCATTAATGTATTATAATTTTGGAATTTACGACAATGTTCAGCCACATGAATAAATCTTTGAATGGTATTACGACGTATCTTTACATCCTTTGTGATAGTAATTTCTGAAATAATCCAATCCACAGTCAAATTAAATCGGGCAATAGCTAAATCAATCCCAGATAGACTCTCGTTCTGAACTAATAGTTGAAGCCAACTGGTCACGGATGGACCATCATAATGTATCTTTAAGTCTAACAAATCCTTCCAATCAATTTCAGATAAAAGTTCCTTTTCAATTAAGGTCATTTGTTGGGCAATAGATAAAGAATCATAAGTTAGAATAAATGGGATATGATTTTCACTGTTTGAGATTAATAAATTTGGATCATGAATCTCATAATCTGCTAACAATTCTTGAATGTCTTCAGACTGAATTGGGTTCACTTGCTTCGTTACAGATACCTTCGATTGTTCATTGTCAACAAATGGTGGAGTGTATGGAATATTCATCAAAGTTTGTCTTCTTCTTTGGATCAGTAATGATCTCCTCTTTTCTTGAGGTGTATTTGGAATACTAACAACATTAGAGATATTTAACATTTCTACCTCTTTAGATAACTTGGAGATTTCTGGTGTACTTCCAGTAACTAACTTATGTTTAGTCTTAATATAAGTACCTTCTAACTTCATCATTGCTACCTCTAATGGGTCGTCCTGTACAGTATCATCAGTTATATCTGCTATATTTTTTAAAGCTTCCTCATCTAACTTTTGACTTATATTCTTTTGAGGAGTAGTAGTATCAGCAGCAATGGCATTAATAGAACGTTCTTCTTCTAATTTTATTGGTGAGACTGTCTCTTCCTTCTTCATAAATTTACTCTTCAATTGCTCCATATCCTTAGCTGGAGAGGTCCCATCAATATCTTCTGCCTCTGGTTCAAAAATATATTTGTTTGTGCTTGCAGTGTCAAACTGAGCACCAGCAGCAACACCTTCTTGAAATTTACTTCTTAAACTAACTCTCTTATTAGGCCTACTATCAAATGTCGAATAACTTGAAAACGAACCATCACTAATAATAGATTGAATACTTGGTTGTACTGAAAGACGAATCCTATGACTTTCGGGTTCTTCTACTTGAGAATTGGCTTGAAAATCCTTACGTGGACTGTTGTGCCTAGAGGTAAATAATGCTGTTGTGGCAATACTGGGAGTTGCTGACTCTCTTTGAGCAAGATTTTCTTCTAATGTTTTCAACTTACTTTCACTTTCTTGAAGTAATTTATCCTTTTGATAAAAATCAGTATCTTTAATATTCACATTCACAGGAGACATTGGGCAAAGGGTTTTACGTTTAGATTGACTGATATCTCTCTTAATAAGACTAATTCTTCCACTTGCTGGTCTAATGGCAGCAATTGAAACGGAATTTCTTTTCTTTGTAGCAGAATGAGCATTTTCATCAACACCTTGTAAAGAAACAATTTCATCCTGTGTTTCCGATGCCAATGATGTCACAGTACCGGTATTAACTGTTTCACTTGTTCCATAAAGACCAGCTATTACGTCAAGACTGTCATTGACTTGTTGTGTTGGATATTGTAATTGGGGGATGTTGGACGTAGAAGTCAAATTCTTAGTATTATCTTCAAATGTAAATTCCCTTAGGTTATGGAAAGATGTCTTCTTTTTTAAATTAGGTCCATCAACCGATTGTAAAGGCTTAGCGTTATCATGGTTTGTTATGCTATTATTTGGCATTGATAAGTCTGAGTCATAGGATACATATTCCACTTCATTAGGCTCTTGTACAAGGTTAACCTTATCAGATTTCTCTTCATTAATATCAACTTCTTCAAGATCATCTAACATCTTTTTCAAAGGAGATGAACTTCTCTTACGGATAGGCGAACTCATCTTTGTTGGTGTGGAATTACCTAAATTGGAATAACTTGAAGTTGGTCTACTTAAAGGTTCATTTGATGATGTATGGAAAATTAATCTTTGAGGTCCATCTGTATAAGATGGTGATTTTGGTAAATATCTTCCTTGATTCTCTAATATGAATTTTGATGAATTATTTGGTTGACCAAAGAAGGCTGCAGTAGTACTTTTAACTTTTCTTCTAGAATCATGTGTTGTTGGTATGATATCAGCACCGTTATTGTTGGTCATATTTAAAGTATTTGATAATGAGATCACAGATTGTGCTATGGAACTAACAGTCTGGTATAGATCCAAATTATCCATGGCACTGAAATTATTGACAGGTTTTGGTAACTCTTGAGCTTTATTTGTTGAATCCTGGGTATTGTTATCTACGGTGGAAGGAGTGACATCATCTGCTTCAAGTTTATTAATCTTATCTAATAAATTATTTTCTAGATTAAGAAGAAATTCAACTTCATCAATGGTTCTGGCGCTAAGAATATCGAATTTAGATGAATCCAAATTGAGTGTATCATTTGAATCCTGATTATGATTATCAAGTGAGCTTATGGAAATGACATATTTGACAAAGGTATCCATTTGAGGCTTCATTCTGTCATTAATTTGTTTCATGCTATTTTGAGGATTATTCCTCACTTGAGATAAATCGGTCCTATGATTTCTTGTTCTTGAATGGTTACTCTTCCATTTATTTAATAAACTCATGGGTCCCATATAACTTGAACTACGAGATATTCTTGAATTAGTAGTGGACACAGTATCATTATACTTTCTCTTAGTTGATTCTTCTTCATCTTCCTCTGGAATGTAATTAGTGTTTAAAATGATTTCAATCTTTTTAGCTGGTGTTGGCGGTATAATCTTATCGATCCTAGAATTCCTTGGATACTCTAAATCTGTTATTGTTGGGGACATGTTTTGCGGAAGTTTTGATATCATACTAACTTTCCTTCTTAACGATTTATCGTGATTATTGCTAGTATCTGGGGTTTTTGCTGGTATGATGGTCTTTTTCATAGAGTGATTAGAGGGTATCCTTGCTGCATAATTAAAATTACTTTCAGGATTAAGTAACATCGATGGAGTTCGTCGAGAAGCTTTTTTTATATATTCATTTTCTTCCTCTTTATACAAAGCCATAACATTTTGATTTCTAAAATCGGGACTTGAAATACTTTGCATAGCAGATGCACTCAGTCGACTAGCTCTCTTCATTTCATCACTGAGTTGTGTTATATCTTTAATTCTGAAAACTAGCCAGGCCTCATTTGGATCATAATCTTCCGTCTCACTACTATTTGGATAGACAGGTTCATTAAATTCAACATTATCCCATGTAGATTTCATACAATGAAGCCATATTTTCTTTAAATTGACAATACAATTCTTGACAATCTTCGGTTCCTTCGAGTAGTCTGTATTCAAGAACCTCACAAACAAAAGTCTTAAATCGACATTAGGCAAGAAATCTTGAACAAAATGATTCAAAATACCGTGTCTAATAAAGACAAAAGTTCTAACCAAAGCAATATTACCAATCCGAAACCTTTCTTTATCATCACAATTTATCTCACCCACACACCATTGAAATCTCTTTATCAACAAATCATACAGATTTAATGAAGAGATGAATTCTCTATATACTAAAAATAAATCACTGAAAAGGGGGTATGATACGGGATCCACTGGAGAAGAAAGATACACTATCAATGCATAAATGTCTGCTTGAGACACTGTCCTTCTGGAGTTAGTCACAGGTTGGTCATTGTATAGGATCACCTCGGAAGATGGAGACGGGTAATAATCTGGCTTACTAAAGATCTCCATTGATAAAACCTTCTGTCTTATATTATTATCTTGGGGTAAACGGGTATGCCAAATGTGTAATGTCGAGCACCTCGTGCAATTGAGGTTCCTTAGGGCTTCTTGAAAGTGGGGTTTATACCATTGAGCTCATCAAATGCAACTGTTTACATTTACATTTTCGCGTTAGATCAAAATTTGATATTTTTTTTCCACTTTGAAGATCAGGAACATTTCGAATAAATTCTCGAGCCTGAAAACATAAGAGATCGTAAGGCAAATAATAGTTATTTAGGCTTTTTAAAGTAAAGGGAAATATACATAATCTATATATAAAAGATCTATAGAGAGTTTAAAACAAGAAAGAAGGGAAAAAAATGGTTTGTTTTGGCTGAGAAATCGATCAGTCACTACCGTAAATCTTCCAGGTCTTGACCCATTGTAAATAGCTGTAGTTTCTAGCTGGCCCAGTCATACCGAAGGAGATTGGAGCAAAGTACATGAAACAGGAAATGACACTGGTCATGGCTAGGATGTACACAATCCAACGGATAGTATTCTTGTTTCTAGCGAATTTGTTCAATGACGCATCAAAAACATAAGTTAAGATAATAAGTGCAAAATATAACGCTGGAAGGTAATGATGCACATAAGTTACTCTCGACATGATGACGAATGGGATGTAGTGAGTTCCCCATGCTAATAACGGATAGAACCCGCCCATTAAGAAAAGATTCAAATCGTTAACATTTTGTAAATCAACATACTGTCTTTGCCATCTTAATAAAAGAACAAGTACAAAGCCCATAAATCCCACCACGGCAACACTAGAGGCCCATGTAGACACTGGCGTACCCATTAGGAAATACTTTGGAATGTCATCAGCCCATGAACAAATTCTTAAACCCAAGTATAAAGTGGGCCATTGCCAAGCAGATGATGCAACCGGATCCCATTTATCGTTATCTGGAACTAAAGCATTATTACTTGCCATCATAGCACGATTCAAATGAATAAATTCTTTTAAGAATCCAACGGAGGGGAATTTGAAATCTTCGGGTTTTGGTGGTAATTTATCATTAACATGAGTTTCCACGGTCCACCAAGTACTCTTATCATTCTGAGATGGATTCTTAGCACAAAACATTTCTCTTTGCATAAACCCCCATTCTGGTAGAGGATGAGATGATTGAGTTAAATAACAATCCATGACTAAATTTTTCAAACGGAATGATGTAGTCAAAGGATGTAATCTTGTCTTATCTTCATCACCATATTGTTCTACAATTTCTAAAACCCAATAATCCTTGGAATCACCAATGGTAGCATTACCATAACCAGCAACTTCCCATTCTGTGTTAGTCACTGGGGCAGGAATGGCATGAGAATGTAAATTTCTTCCAGTTTGGTTATGAACCAATCTGTAAACAATTCCGTCTTGAATGAATTCTGGTTCGGTTTCAGTCTCTGGATCATATGGAGCAATATCTCTCACTCTATCAAAGAACCAACCATTATTAGTATCATGATGAGAATAACCAGTAATTTGTTGTTGATGAGAACCTTCTGGATATAAAGCAGAATGAGAATGTAATAAAGAACCACCAAGACCCGAATTTTTCAATGTAATATATGAACCAATGGCAACATCACGAGGACCTTCCCCCACAGTAGAATTAATTAAAGTAGCTTGGAATAAAGCTGGCATAATAGCTGAACCGCTACCATCATGTGTTAATAACATGAAGTGAACATAGAAAGCAGCCATAAAGATTGCCATTGGGACCATAATTAACCCGATGATTCTAGCAACCCAATGAGATAAATAATTCTTCCACGACATGGTTTTATCACCTAACCAATTCCATAATTCTACAACAGTGTAAATACCCACAACCGTGATGATGAAAAGACCAACCATCTTAACGGAAATGGCACAACCAAGGTTGAAACCAGTTAAGATCATCCATTTCCACCAATTGAAGGAGAATGGTCTTGATCTTTGGTTATGGAACATAACAAAGCAGTAGAAGGATGTGACAGTAAAGAAAAGTAACATTGAATCCAATAGAATCAATTTCCCTAAAGTGGTATAAGAATTTTCAAACAAAACTAATACGGTGAAGAACCAAGTAGCTGGAATGGAAAATCCAATGGCTTTAGCAGTGAAATAAGCAACAGGAATACAAAGTGCAGAGAAACAAGCATTAAATATTCTCATCTTGACGAAATCGACATAATCTGGATAAGGCACCCCAGAGTCAAATGAGAAAGAACCATTATAACCAGCCAAATAACCAGATAGCCCAACAAGCATCTTTCCTAATGGTGGATGGACATCGTGATAGAATTCATGTTTCAAATATTGAGAACCAAAACTACCAAAATGAGCTTCATCCCAAACAACATTCTTATTGACACCAATCTTATACATTCTGATACAGAAGGCCATAATAGTAAAAACCACAGGCATAGCACATGATTCCAATTGATGCAAAGACCAATCTTGCTTAGGTGCGATGGTAGGTGTCCCACTCTTCTCTATACTTTCAGTCTCAGACAACAATTGATCGTCTTCAACAGCATCACTCTTTTGAATTGCACTCTCTTTTCTCTGTCTCAATTCAGACTCGGCAGATACACTCTTCTGACCACTGGCCACGGCTGTAGAGGAATCCATCTGTGTATGGGTGTATATATGTGTATATATGTGTGACTGAGGGTATCTCTATGCTATTCTGTATATCTTTCAATGGCACTTACACGTCAAAAGTAGCAATGTTTTGCATTTTCAAACACGTCTTTTTCTTCGCCTCGAGCAAAAAACGTGAAAAATTTGGCTGTTCTTTAAACGAGATGCATAAAGGGTCTATTGTTAAAGATGATCTTGCCATAGTAAAACGAATACAAAAATATCAAACACGTTCCAATGCAGACACAAGGATCACAAAAACGTAACTTAATAGACTCCCGACTGCTAGACCACCAGAAACAAACACTGAAGTTAATCCACCAGCGGCTTCTTTCTCTTCATCTGTGTCTAATTGTTCAGGAACTTTCATAAAACTTAATGAGATCACATGGCCATTGGTGACACCAAAGATGAATTGTAAGATAATGTAGAATAAATCTAACCATATGGAATGTGCATGTTGTCTTACACTCTTGATGGTGAAATAGAAGAAAAATGGGATACAAAGGGTTCTTAATAAAGAATAGATAAATGTCTTCTTGGGTGTAAATGTGCGGGCTCTGAAATATGGTAAATCGGCTAACATTCTACCATATAAATCTCCAATATTCCACACAGTAAAGACTAAGGGGATATATTGTGTGTTTTTTAAGGGCAGTTTACTGACTTTTACTGTGGATGCAAACACGGGGAAGATCAATGTCACGGTAAAAGTGGCATAAATGGATAGCACTAAATATTTTAATTTCGAGGAAAGTCTTGATAATGGAACTTTTACCTTTGTCACTTCACCTTCATTTTCTTGTTCCAAGGGGATCAATGAATGATCTTCTTCCTCTTCATTGAGAGAGTATTCAGACTCATTAGTTACATTTAATAATATTTCATTAATATTTGAAACACGATAAAGTACGATACTTAACAAACAAACAACAGCAGTAGTCATAAAATAAAATAAGATCCCACCAGAGTTCATTGTCTCTTCATCAAGATCATCTGGTGTGGCATTTATCAATGCCACACAAAATAATACTATGGAGGGTAATACCCCTGCAATGGCTTGACCTAACATTACACTTTGACTAAATTGAGATCCAAAGACGTTAGCAATGGCCATAATCCCATTTTGTGTCAATGCTGTAGATACAGAACTGATCCCAACTAACACCATAATTAATCCAAATGTCATCCACATGGGGATACTGGTAGTGAGATGACTAGTCACATAGGATAATAATGTTAATGCAAAAAATGTAATAATTTGCCAAACTAAACCTCTTGTCACACGTTGATTATACGAATGTTGTCTATTAGATAGATAAATATTGGCAACTAAAGAAGTAACTGTAGAGATAGTCATCATTGATGAAGTGAAAGTCTTTGCATAAATTGTAGTTCTTTGGAATAAATTATTTTGGAAATATAAAGTGGCACTTAAAATATTATTCCAGGGCCATAATAATCCAATCCCTACTAATAAAAAAGTGACAAAGGGTAAGTATTTCAGTTTCTGAATTAAAGTAACGTCTTCTAAAGTCGGGACAGCCATGTTTTGGGTCGGTGTTTAGGTTTGGTGGTGTTTTTATGGGTGGTGCACTATAAGATATTGAAATTATGAAAAAAAAAAAATAATAAGATAAATATAATTTATTACAATTATGTGTATATAATAACATATAATCACATAGATGAAATGGAATGGGGTAAAGGAGTGGATATAATGTATATATATATATAATATATATATATAAATAAATGGGATTATAATATTGTACATTAAAAAAAGGGTCATAAAAACAGGTTGTTGTATGAAATATATGGGATATTTTTAAACAAAAAAAAAAAAGTATCAAACTTTTCTACTACCCATTGATGCATTATTACTAGAATTATTATTGGTATTGTTGTTATTATTATTAGCAGTGCTTGAAGAATTATTAATATTAATATTACCATGAGATGACATATTATTTGAAATGACATTTGAATGTGATCTTGTATTATTTGTAATATTATTATTTTTTAAGAGTTCAAATCTTGTAATTAATGGTAAATGATCACTTGGGAATTTATCATTGGGGAAACCAACAAATTTAGAGACATAATCTTCATCAATTTTACCTAATAAACCTCTAACTCTTAGAGCATTTGTGGAAAACCATATATAATCAATAACATCCACAAATGATGGAGTAAAATTTGTAAATGGTAATTCACCAATACAACCATAACTTGAACTTAAAGATAATTGATGACTGAAACTACCTTGGGACATATACCCATAATCTCTCTTAATTCCATCTGGATGATTTTTCACTGAACCAGTACTTAATAATTCATATACTGCGGAATCAACATAAGAATTAAAATCACCACAAATAATTAATGGAATCTTCTTGACATCTTGTCTAACATTATCTTCTTTAATTAAAGTTTGTAAATGATCTAATAATACACCAACTTGGAAAGTTTTCACGTCATTAAATTTTGGATCCCAATGTAAATGTGTTGTTACACACCACACGAATTCACCCGTTTGAATATGTTGTAATTTCATTAATAATGCTACATTATCTTTATTCATTGCTCTATTTAAATAATCTTCAGTTCTTTGAAATTTTTTATGTTTCATCCAAGTTGATGAAAAATCAACATTTTCATGTTTAATTAATTTAAATTTATTTGTCTTAAAAAAGATACAACAACCATCGACTTTTTTTGAGTCTTTATTAGTTAATAATTTAGCTCTTGTCTTAGCATGGAAAAGACCAGAATATCCATTTTTATTTAATAGAGGGGACCAAAATTCTTCAAAAGTTTTAGCTTCGACTTCTTGTAAACAAATAATATCACAATTATAATTCAAAATTTGATTTTTCAATTTTGTCTTTCTATAATCCCAAGATAATGCCCATGATGGAGTGTAGCGATACATTTTTGGTGTAGCATAATGTTGACATAATGTATTATATTGTAATATGGTAAAAGATTTTTTAAATAGATCAGGATCTTTATTTGAAGATTTCCAATATTGATCCGAATCCTTTATTGTCTCGGATTCATGAATTGGTTCACCATCTTTATTAATATCAATAAAAGTTCTATCGTGAAGTAAAGGAATCTTAGGTCTATTATCTCTTAAATAGAATAATAATCCTGTCATTGATTTTTCTATCAATATTTTTAAATATTGTGAATCTAATGGGTTCCCCTCCACACCTAAGAATTGTAAATTATATAAATTACCTAATTCCCATGGTAATTGATTAATTTGATTATTGAAAAGGTATAAATATTTTAATTTGTAACAAAATCCAAGTTCTGGTGGTAATGTCACGATTTTATTATTTGATAAATCAAGGACTCTTAAATTATTTAAATTTTTAATTTCGTGTGGGATTGATATGATATTATTACCATTTAAATATAATCTAGTTAAAAATTTATAATTGAAAAGTGAATGAGATGATAAATTTAATAAATTTAAATTTGATAAATCTAAAGAATGCCATAATTGATCATTGTATTTAAATTTGGAGGTTAATATTTGTGCTTTATTTGAATATTCTGTATCTTTATTATTATTATTATTATTATTATTATCTTTGTTGATAAGTAAATCAATTTCATCATCATCATCATCAATATTAAATTGTGATAATTTTTTATTTTGTAATAAAGTTAGTTGTAATGGAATATTTGCCCCCGGAGTAGCAGTATTTAAATCAATTGAGGTGTTAACTGGAGTAGACACATTACTATTATTAGCAGTAGAATTAGTGGTGTCGATGGTGGAGTCATTATTGTTGGTGGTATCCTTCTCTATGGCGATATCCATAAGTAATTGTTTAGTCTTATCGACCAAAGTGACATTATTATTATTATTATTATTATTTTCTGAGGAGTCGATTTCATCAGAATTATTGAATTTCTTTTGTAATGCGATTTGTCTAGCATAGATATTAGATTGACCGGATAAGAGATTATTTAAAGATATTGAAGACAGTAATAATTGTAATTTCCAAAATTGGTTATTTAACAATGTCTTATCAGTTAAATGTGGATGATATAATGGGTTATTTGAGTTTGCGGAAATGACGTTGATGACGTTATTGTTCGTGGCGGTGGAGGAAGAAGAAGGGTTGTTTAGTTGATCTAGTAGGATTTGTTGCGAGATTAGACCAGGTGGAGGAATTGAGTTTGTATTAGTGCGTCTAAATATCTCACCGGCAGGATTACTATTCGTAGGGATGGCAGTGGCCGTTGAGCCGGTGCCACCATTTGAACCGCCGTTCATATTCATCATACTTGTGGGTGGTGGAGGGAGTGGTTATGTTGTTTATAGGATTGCATATATATATATATATATGTATATATTTCATCAGTTTTAGTTAAAACCTTTTTAGTTTTTCTTGGGAGGCGGTCACCCGGCGGCGGGCGTTACCCGCCTTTTCATATTTATAGTGGGTGGGGGGGGGACCCACCATGCCACGCTGTGTGTGTGCCGTACTGCACAGTGCCCTGCACACACCACCTGCACTCTTCACCGCACACCACCGCCACTGTGCCCTGCTGCCCTGTGCGTTGCTGTGCCATATCTACACAGCACACCCAGACACCGTGCATCCGCGCGCCGCGCACGAACCCCTGGTGTCTGGGTGTGGTCCACCTGCTAAACAACCTGAAAAACGGCCTGCACTGCACACGTAAACACCACAGCACAACAAGCAACAGCAACATCATGTCCCAACTGGCATTCGAACTGGACAGGTTGAATGATATCATACTGGAGACCACCATCTTACAGGAAAACTTGGACAGCAATCACGCAATCACCTCACAATGTAACCGTATAATCAACATGGCATCTGATATAGCACCTTCACAAACACACATTATAGATAAATATTTATCTTTATTTAAACAATATTCTACGCATCCAGATATCAACAATCTACTATCGATCTTATCCACACTCATCTCTACATCTCCTCCTCCACCTCCCGCACAGAATAATAAAAAAGTTAGATTTAAAGACTCGCCTGAACTCTCACCTTCTAACACAACAATACAATTCGCTCCATACCATGATATCTCCCTGTCTCAACAATCTACTCAATTGAAGTCTCAAGATATTCAATTGAATTCCTTATCGAATTCAATCAATCTGACAAATAATTTATCAAGACAAATGAATCAAGAGATTGATTCACAAAATTTTGACTTACTACCAGATTTAGAATCCAATATCGATCATAATCAACTAAATTTAAATCGTGTATTGAATCATCATATTTTAAACAATTCAAAGGATTCAAATGATAATAAACTTTGTTTAATCATATTAATATTAATCTTAATCTTATTATTTTTACTGATTGTATTGTGATATCTCCTGCTGACTCATCCCGCTTACTCATCGTGATTACTAATTGATTTATCTTTTTTTTTTTTCCCACCCATAAAAATAATATTTATATATAAAATTATCTGTGAGATTATACAAGC
>PPOL03000035.1:0-106034 GCA_003708905.3 Monosporozyma siamensis
TTAGAAGTCAGACGCGTTGCCATTACGCCACGCGAGCTCAGTTTCTTGTTTTGAAGAAAATTGAGCTGATTAACCTATTTTAAGGATATAATCACGAGAATTTGGCTTTTTTCTCTGTTTTCAGCATGGTTTTCTTGACAATCAAGGGGAAAAAATTTTTAAACGTTTACTTAGCTTCTTCCTGGGTCAAAAGTAAATATTGAAGGAGAAATGGGGGGAAATATAAAAAGTAAATTTTTATGATTTTAACAATTTCTTCCCAAAAGTTGATTTTCTGAAAGGGGAAGGTTACCAAGAGCTCAAGTCCTCAAATAAACAATAATCGTCAAAGGCCCGGAAACTTTACAGTATAGCCATAATAAATAATGTACCGTTTAATTGGGTTATAAATGACTTCTTAGAATGAAGAAAAATTGAGTAAGTTGTGAATTCTTATTCAATACTTGTTAACAAAATATTACAAATTGAGGCAATATTCTTTAAAAAATGGAATTATAAATTCTTTTCAACATTGTTATAGTAGTTCAAACAATATATCTTCAACCATGAATTGTCTTCCTTGAATATTTACTTAGTTGTACAAAAGTACAAGAATATTTCAATATACAATTAAATAACGTCTTCTTCCTCCTCCTTTTTTCTTCTTCTTTCTATAATCACCAAACATAAAACTAAATATGTTACTAATTCTATTATTACTTGCCCTTGGTATTACATATACTTCTTCTTTCTTGCAGATTATATGCTCAAGCTTGCCCTTTCTTTCTTTTTTTTTTCGATTTTACATAATTGAAAAGCGAAAATAATGAAATAAGTTGAAATATCACCTTGAAGGAAAGAATAAGATAAAGCTAACATTCCCATACCGTTCTGAGTATAGCTAGAAGTCATAGCTACCAGTTACTCTTTTAACTAGACAAAGAAAAGTAAGCATTACTTCCATCACTAGACTTACACGAAGTCATGTTTGAATCTATTCCTATAGTGAATTATCAAACAACTCATCTGAAAAATTTGTTATCTTTAACTATCAAATTATATTCAGATCATGTTTTTGAGTCATATCTTACTCCACAACAATTGGTTCTTTTAGAATACATTTTATCAATTAAAGATATTGCTATAAGAGAAAGAATTTGGAATGAATTAATGAACGCTAATTTAGTATTGAATGTTATTACTATTACAGATCCTCCCAAAGATCAAGAATCAAACAGTATTGAAACAACCCATAATTTTCAAGAAGTAACTAACAACACTGAAAATAAAGAAGATGAATCCAATACATCAAATAATGAGATAACAATGGATGAAGTTAATGCTGATATAAATCAATTGGATCTTGCAGATTTATCCCAACATATTACTAGTCCAGGTTTTATTGGAAACCTTTCTATGAAAATTAGATATGTTCTGTGGCAATGTGCTATTGATATAGCATATAAATCCCAGGATAAGATTGAATTATTAGAAACTGATGAAAACCAAAATGAAGGTTTTGAATATGTATTATTAGATGAAATAAATGACGATAAGAGTACCTCAGATACCCTTAATGAACCTGGTGCTTCTGATATTCCGCATGGTATTCCCGTATCTAAACCTGCAGATGATAATTCTGATGACGATGATTATGATAATGAGGAAGATGAAGATGATTACGATGGATTAGAAATTACTGTAAAGAAGAACTCATCTGAGTCTGAACAAAATATTCCTTTAGAAACAGATAAATCAAATAGACTTATCTTAACTGTTGAAATTTCAACAGATACCTTATTAAAGCTACGATCTAACAATTTCGATACAATAATGGAAAATTGGACCAAGACTTATCATAGTTATGAATATGATAAGGAAACTCTTATGAAAAGATTGAAATTAGAAGCTAATAATGAATTATTAGAAACTGAAAAGGATAAGAAGAGACCGTTAGAAAATGGTGATGAAGAAACAATGGGACAAAACGATGAAGCAATAGATGATAATGATTCTGATTATGCAAATGAACAACATGCAAGTAAAAAACCAAAGAGAGATAGTATAAGTCTTCCGGTAAATTTAGGAATTGCAAATTTATCATTAAAACATTTGTTAAACTCTATACAGACAAATAAATCAAAATTAAAATTGTCTGATTACGAATTGAGAACATTGATCACAGACGTAAGAAAAAACAGATCTAAATGGACTTCTGATGACAGAATTGGTCAAGAGGAATTATATGAAGCTTGTGAAAAAGTGGTACTAGAGTTAAGAAACTATACTGAACATTCAACACCATTTTTAAATAAAGTTAGCAAAAGAGAAGCTCCAAATTATCATTTAGTTATTAAGAAATCAATGGATTTGAATACTGTATTAAAAAAACTTAAAACTTTCCAATATGATTCTAAACAAGAATTCGTAGATGATATTATGTTAATTTGGAAAAATTGTCTTACTTATAACTCTGATCCATCTCATTTCCTAAGAGCACACGCAATTGCCATGCAAAAGAAATCACTTCAACTTATACCGATGATTCCAAATATTACAATTAGAACAAGATCTGAAGTAGAAAGAGAACTTGCTGAATTAGAAAAAGATAAGGAATATGAAGATGAAGGAGATGATGAGGAAGAAGTTGCTGGTTCAGGAAGAAAGGGTTTAAATATGGGGGCACATAAACCAGCTGGAGAAAGTTCTAGCAATGATGCTGCTAATACAAGTACTGAAACTAAAGTGACTGAAGATCATGTATCAGAGGGCAAAAGTCTATCAGAACAGCCAAATGATAAACCCACAAGTGAGGATAATAATGATGCCTCGAAATCACAGGCAAACAGTCATCTCGAAGATGGATCTACAAGTGACAATAAGAAAGAAAATAAAATTGATAATTTTGAGGTAAATACTGAGCATCATATGGAGAACGGAGATAGCAAGAATGATGCAACTAAACAAATTCATAATATAGATGACGATAAACAGCAGAACATTGATGATGAAAAGCCTTCCAAATCTGATAATTTTGAAGATGCTGTTGCCCATAGAGACAAAGCTGAGAACACTCCTAGCGGTGAAATACCTCAATTGAAAAGTGAGCAGAAACCTGCAGCGAACCAGCTAATAGTAGAAGATGAAGAAGAGGTTGATGAGGTAGATGAAGAGGAAGGAGATGAAACTCAAGTTTTTATGAATGAAGGAGATGATGATAAAGATGATATTGAACTGTCAGTTTGGAAGTCGGCGACTGCAAAGGCCAGGGCAGATATCTGTTTAAGAAGAAGTCAATATTTTTCAAATGGTCACATTAATGTTATGTCTGAAGCCCTTTTAAAAAATCCTAGTAAAATGAACGATTACCCACATTTGTGGCAAGAATATAGAAATCAAAAAGAGATCGAGGCATATCAACAAAGGATAGAACAAGATTCCATAATGAAAAATGGGTTTGGTACGTCGATAAAGGAGGAAGAGACTGAACAAGTTGAAACCCCTGAAAATACGAAAGTTTTATTTGGGGATAGATCAGTAACCGAAATTGATTATGATAATGCAACTTTGCTACAGGAATATGACACCATGAATGGGCTCCCTAATTTAAAGTATAAAGGTGTTCCAAATGAAATTTTAGATGAACAAGAGAACATGTATGTTAACAGTTTACTTCAATCGGGTGAGAGCTACCAGAGTATCTATCAAAGGAACAGAAACAAAGGTATGTCTTTAGGGTTAAATGAAAACATTTCGTTAATTCAACAAATCAGACATGTCTGCCACAAGATTTCACTTATTAGAATGTTACAAACTCCCCAGTATTTACAAAACAATAAGAACCCTTCGGGGAACATCAATATTACAAAACACAAATATACCTACACAACTATTGATGATTCAGTTGATATTGACCCAGTTTCTCAGTTAAACACACATGATTACAGGAATAACAGGGAGCTCATTTGGAATCTCATGCATAAAAATGTTTCTAAGATTTCCATGGCTAACGGCTTCGAAACAACTCAACCTTCAGCTATTAATATTCTTACAGAAATTGCAGGTGAATATTTATCAAACTTAGTTAAGACAATGAAACTCCACTTTGAATCTAATACTTTAAACGCAAAGAGCTCTGATGAAATTCTAAATCTAACATTATTAGAAAATGGTATCCATCGTCCTGACTCACTGTATTCTTACTTAGAAAGTGAATTTAGTAAGAAGACCAAAAAACTGAAAGATATAAAATCTAAGCTAGAATCATTTTTAAAGGATCTATTAAGACCCACTTTACAGGAACTTTCTGAAAGAAACTTTGAAGATGAAAGTGAAAATTTTGTAACAGGTAATTTTGCAACTGAATTAACTGGTGAGGATTTCTTTGGGTTCAAAGAACTGGGTCTGGAGAAGGAATTTGGCGTTTTAAGCTCATCCGTTCCCTTACAACTTCTCACAACTCAATTCCAAGCTAGTGAAAACGAGAAAAAGATACAAATTAATAAAGTCCAACCTGAAGAGATTGATTCTCTCAATTATCACAGACTATCGAAGAGAGATATAGAAACAGAAACTCATTTCAAGATCCTTCAATCCTTCTTAGAAAAAGCTTATCAAAAATCTAAAATATATTCTTTGAAACCAAATAAGAATGCACCAGATGTAAAGACACCACAGCAAGACCCTGAAAATGATGATTATATTATACTCGAAGATGAGGAAATGCCTCAAAAGAAGGGTTCTTCAAAGTTAAGATTGCCTCCAACAGGTAAAATTAGTACATCCTATAAGAAGAAACCAATCGCCAATGCCTTCTTCATTGCTGGGGAACCACAAGAAGAAAATACTGTAATTGAAAAGGAAAGTAGTGAGAGTAAAAATAACACGTTAAGTGATGTGAATCATCAACCTTTGACGCCTCCTCAGGATCTTAAAGTTGAAAATTCTTTACTTTTGAAAGATTCCGCTGAGAAGCCCCTAGTAAATGAAGATATATCGTTACACTCAAAGCTAGACGATACCAATACGCCACTTCATGATTCCTTTTCGTTAGAGTTACCCAAGATGGAATGATTTAGCCAATGGATAAAAAAATAACATATTTTTATAGTGAGTTGACACGATTTATGTAACATTATAGATCCTTTATATATTTCCGAAAAGCAAAGAAGCACTACATATCCATTTTAAGGGTAATGTTACCAAGATAAAACAAACCACATATCGGTTCTTTTGCTTTATTTTTTAATAATGTAAACATCCAGCCACCTTATAATAGTAGATTAATTTTTCAACATTCTGTAGGAAAGTTGAAAAAACCAAATTAAAGCTCGAAAAGCCTTGAATAGTGACAAACTTTTTAACTTTTGTACCAAAGATTGAATAAGGTAGACAAACGTCCATATTGACTCGGAGATACATAGTAATATTATGGATATGTTTAAGTTACCAACCTTTGGAAAGACTGGTGGAACTCATACGCCTGTTCCAGACATGTCAAATGTTGATCAAAGACCTCGTCATTTGATGGTTGCCAATTGTCCAAACAACAAATATGCATTAGCCAACGTTGCTGCAGTTTCTCCAAGAGATTTTCCTGATAATATCTACGTTATTGTGGACAATTTGTTTGTGTTTACTACAAAACATTCTAATGATGTTGCTCCTGGAACAATTGGGTTCAATGGGAATCAACGTACCTGGGGTGGTTGGTCTTTAAACCAGGAAGTTCAAGTACGTGCCTTTGATTTGTTTAAGTATTCCGGTAAACAATCATATCTGGGTTCTCTGGATGTTGAAATTTCCTTTAGAAGCAGAGGTAAAGCTGTTAATACTCCATTTGATCAAGACGAATTAGCTCATGTTTTCATTCAAAATTTTGAATCACAAATCTTCTCTCCAACACAGTATTTGATTATGGATTTTAAAGGCCATTATTTTGATCTTACTATCAGAAACCTACAAGCTATTGATTTGGCTGATGTAGAAATGAGCGGCCAAGTGTCTACCAGTATAGAAGCAAAAGGTATATTGACCAAACAAACCCAAATTAACTTCTTCAAATCTAGAGATGGTCTAGTCAATTTAAAATCAAGTAATTCTTTAAGACCAAGATCTGATGCGGTTATTAGGGCAGATTTTAAGTTTGAAGATTTAGGTGTTGGTGGTTTAGATAAAGAATTTACCAAGATTTTTAGAAGAGCTTTTGCCAGTAGAATTTTCCCTGCATCTGTTATTGAAAAGCTGGGTATTACCCATGTGAAAGGTCTATTACTATATGGTCCTCCTGGTACTGGTAAGACTTTGATTGCCAGAAAAATCGGTAAAATGTTAAATGCAAAGGAACCCAAGATCGTGAATGGTCCTGAAATCTTAAGTAAATATGTGGGTTCATCAGAAGAAAATATTCGTAATTTATTCAAGGATGCAGAAGCTGAATATAAGGCTAAGGGTGAAGAATCATCTTTACATATTATTATTTTCGATGAATTAGACTCTGTTTTCAAACAAAGAGGTTCAAGAGGTGATGGTACTGGTGTTGGTGATAATGTGGTCAATCAATTGCTAGCCAAAATGGATGGTGTTGATCAACTAAATAATATTTTAGTTATTGGTATGACTAACCGTAAAGATTTAATCGATAATGCCTTATTACGTCCAGGTAGATTTGAAGTTCAAGTGGAAATTCATTTACCTGATGAACCAGGTAGATTACAAATTTTTGAAATTCAAACTAAGAAGATGAGAGAAAGTAACATGATGGCTTCTGATGTGAGTCTTGCTGAATTGGCTGCTTTAACAAAGAATTTTTCAGGTGCTGAAATTGAAGGTTTAGTCAAGAGTGCCAGTTCGTTTGCCATTAATAAGAGTATTAACATTGGTAAAGGTGCAACAAAACTGAATCCTAAGGATATTGCAAAATTAAAAGTTACAAGGGAAGATTTTATGAACGCTCTACAGGAAGTGACTCCGGCCTTTGGTATTAGTGAGGAGGATTTAAAGACTTGTGTTGAAGGAGGTATGATTACATATTCAGATAGAGTTGGTGCTATATTGAAAAATGGTGCCCGTTATGTTCGTCAAGTCCGTCAAAGTGAACAATCCAGACTTGTGTCATTATTGATCCACGGACCTCCAGGTTCAGGGAAGACTGCGCTTGCTGCTGCCATTGCATTGAAATCTGAATTTCCCTTTATTAGACTGATCTCTCCTACTGAAATTTCCGGGATGTCAGAAAGTGCTAAAATAGCTTATATTGACAATACATTCAGAGACGCTTACAAATCTCCATTGAATATTCTAGTTATTGATTCCATTGAAACCTTAGTAGACTGGGTTCCTATTGGTCCAAGATTTTCTAATAATATTTTACAGGTATTAAAAGTTGCCTTAAAACATAAACCTCCTGAGGGTCGTCGTCTTTTAATTATGACCACGACATCTGCATACTCCGTGTTACAACAAATGGACATCCTAAGTTGTTTTGATAACGAAATTGCAGTTCCAAATATGACGACTCTAGATGAGTTTAATAATGTAATGATTGAAACTGATTTCTTAGATGATGCTAACCGTGTTAAAGTATTAAATCAACTAGCCCAAGTCAATCAACACCTGAATATTGGTATTAAGAAAGCTTTAACAAACATTGAAACTGCAAGACATGATGATGACCCTGTTAGTGAAATTGTAGAATTGATGAGCCAAGCAGTCTGAAAATATGTATAAGATGTTTTAAAAATAAACTGAAACTGAAATATGAAGATACATCAAGCATATTAATATGCTGTTTTTATACTTATATATTATAAAACTATAATAGAAATAATTCGAAGTAAAGTTTTGGCTTTGTATATAGTTGGTGCGTCTTTGGTGCTTTCTCTTATTACAGATTTTTTTTTTCGAGTGAGGGTAACCAATTTTGAAAAATTTTCAAGGAAATTTCGAGATGTCGAAAAATTGATATACTATTAGCAGATTGAATAGAAGATATATTGATCTTTTAGTTATTTAGTAACATTCTATTCTTGAGTAAAGAAATACCAAGACAGTATCCAATATACTTCAAGATGGCTCCTCCAACATTCCGTCCAGAAAATGCCATTAAGAGAGCTGAAGAACTGATTTCCGTTGGAAACAGTCAGGCTGCTCTACAATCTCTTTATGACTTTGTCACATCCAAGAGAGTTCGTTGGACTCAACCAGCTACTCTTGAACCAATCGTTTTCAAATTTTTGGAACTAGGTGTTGATTTGAAGAAGGGTAAGATGATCAAAGATTGTTTACACCAATATAAGAAATTGATTCAAGGTTCCCCAGAAGGTTTAATCTCTGTTGGTGTTGTTGCCCGTAAATTCATTGATATCATTGAAAAGAAGATTGCCAACGAACAAGCCAAAGAAGAAGAAAGACATGTTGAAGATGATGATCTAGAAGGTGGTGTCACTCCAGAAAACTTATTAATCTCTGTTTACGAAGAAGACCAGTCCGTTGGTGGTTTCAATGACGATACTTTCACTTCATGGGTGAGATTCACCTGGGAATCTTACCGTGCTATTTTAGATCTTGTTAGAAACAACTCCCAATTAGAAATCACATATTCCGGTGTTGTTAGCAGAACCATGCAATTTTGTTTGAAGCACAACCGTAAGAATGAATTCAAGAGACTTGCTGATATGCTACGTCAACATTTAGATGCTGCTAACTACCAACAAAGTAAGACTGGTACTAATGTTGTCGATTTAAGTGATGCTGATACCTTACAACGTTACTTAGACCAACGTTTCCAATTGGTTCAATGTTCAGTTAAGTTAGAATTATGGCATGAAGCTTTCAGAGCCGTTGAAGATGTTTACCATTTAATGAAAATGTCTAAGCGTCCACCAAAGATGTCCACTTTAGCTAATTACTACAGAAACATTGCCAAGATCTTCTACGTCTCTGGTGATGCTTTATTACACACAAGTGCTTGGAACAAGTTCTACCAATTATTCTCTTCTAATCCAAATGCTACTGAAGAACAATTCCAAGAATACGCTTCTACTATTTTATTATCTACCTTAGCTATTAAATTAGACATTTTACCATCTGTTGGATACGATTCCCAATTCCGTTTATACCGTTTAGTTGGTTTGGAAAGTAAGCCATCTAGAAAAGATCTTATTGCTAACATTTTAGATGGTGAAATGGCTTCCAAGCTTGATGCTGATGTCAAGGAATTGTACACTTTACTTGAAGTTGACTTCTCTATTGAAAATGTTCAATCTAGATTAGCCACTTTATTACCAAAACTAGTTGCCAAACCTTATTTCTCCCAATATTCTAGCCAAATCAGAGATGTTATTATTAGAAAGATTTTCGTTGAAGCTTCTACCAAATTTGAATTTGTTAATATCGACGAATTATTCAAATTGGCTACCTTACCAGAACCAATGCAATTAGGTTCTTGGGATATTGAAAAGGCATTATTACAAGCTGCTATGGATGATTATGTCTCCTTTAACATCGATCATGATTCTAACACTGTTAACTTTATCAAGGATCCATTTGAGCAATTTATCGTCGCAGCTTTTGCTGCCACTGAAGAAGCAGAACAGGCTGAAGAAGGCGAAGAAGATGAGGTCAAGGCTGAAGAAGAGGAAGAAGAAGAAAGAGAAGAAGAAACTCTTGACGAAGAAGGTGAGCCTGTGATTGAACCAGAAGTTGTTGTCACCCGTAACAGTTATGTCAGAAACAAATTATCTCAATTATCTGAAACTTTACATGGAACTGAAAACTTTAACGAAATTTCATACTTAGAAAAGGTTAGATTAGCTCGTGAAAATTTAATTGAACAAACTAGAGCTGCTATTGAAAAGACTAAGGAAGCTGCTGAAGAACGTGCAAAGAGATCTCAAGAACAAAAACAAAAACGTTTGGAAGAATCTGAAGCTCAATATGAACAAGACGCTGAATTAAGAAAGAAACAAATGATTGAAGAAAAGGCCGCTATGGAAGCTAAATTGGCTGAAGAAAACCATCGTCGTTTAATTGAAAAGAAGAAACGTGAATTTGATGCTTTGAAGGAAAGTGAAGCTTTGAAGGCTATTCAAGAAATTAATGCTAATGGTCATGTTTATATTGATCCAGCTGAAGCTAAGACTAAGGATTTAAAGGAATTAAGAAGTATTCTTGTCAGTCAATTATCTAAGGACAAGGCTGAATTAGAAGAACGTATGAATTACTCTTTGAAGAGATTAGATCATTTTGAAAGAGCTTTAAGAAAGACTGAATTACCAATTTTACAAAAGGAAGCTGATACTTTGAAGGAAGCTGATATGGTTAAATACAATACTATGACCGAAAAGATTATTGAAGCTGCTAAGGCTGAACATGAAGCTAAGTTAGCTGATCATGAACGTATAAGCAATGTTTGTGATGATGTTAAACAATTAAGAGATCAGTTATTCGAAGCTAAGGCTGAAGAATATCAAGCTGCTCAAGGTGCTAAGAGAGAAGCCTTCGAAAAGGCCAAACAAGAAAGAATTGAAGCCGTTAGAAAAGAACGTTATGAAGCTGCTATTGCCAAGCGTAAACAAGAAATCGCTGAAGCTAATAGATTGCAACGTCTACAAGATCAAGAAGCTGCTGCTCGTAGACAAAGAGAAGTTGAAGCCGCTTTGGAACAAAAAGCTGCTTCTTCTAAGGCTGCCTCTAGAATCCCAGCTGCTGCTCCTGTTGTTTCCAAGAGTAAGGCTGATCTTGATGCCATTGCTCGTAGACAAAGAGAAATGGAAGAAGCAGTTGAAAAGAGAGCTGCCGCCGCCGCTTCTAGTAACAATAAACCAGCTGGTGGCTCTAGATATGTTCCTCCATCTGCTCGTACTGCTCCAGTTGCCAAGAAGAGTGCTGCTGAATTAGATGAAATTGCTCGCAAACAAAGAGAAATGGAAGAAGCTATTGAAAGAAAGCTTTCTGGTCAAGCCCCTGCTCCAAGTCCAGCTGCCGCTGCGCCAGAAGCTGCCACAGAAGCTGCTGCCTCTTCAGGTAAACCATTAAGTTTCGCTGAAAAGATGAGATTAAGAAGACAACAAGGGAAGAAATAGGAAAATAAATAATAAATAGACTCAATTACTTTGTATATTTTAAAAAACAGTATAAAATTAAGTATTATAAATGATGACAAAATTTTCTTTTAATTATTTAATTTGAGTAGTATTAGAAAAGAATTGAAAATCCTTTGTACGTGCCCTTACATAAATGAACCATATTCCATCATCCAACCACCAGGGTAAGAAGATAGGACTAAAATTTGAGAGAGAAAAAATAACAGTCTATCATATGACATGAAATAAAATAACACTTTAGATTATAATAAAAGGGCAAGGGCGGCACCGACAGCACCAACAAAAGAAGTGGCTGGTACAAAATTTTGAACAGCAGCACCTTTAGATTTAGAAGTAGCAGAAGAAGAAGATGAATCAGTAGTAGAAGTAGAATCATCACTAGAAGTAGAAGTTTGGACATTCTTCTTAGTAGTGGTAATAGAAGACACTTTACTCTTAGAAGAAGACTTAGCACCATTTTTACAAATGAAAGAATCACCTTGAATAGCACCTTTCTTTTGTAAAGATTTAAATGGAGAACAGGAGAAATTACTTGAAGTTGTTTCAAAAGTGGCATCACCTCTAACAGATTTTAAAGCTGGCAAGTCTAATTCACCAAAAGTACCGGTAATTACAACAGCACCACCTACAGTGGCAACTTTCTTAAAGCCATCAATGTTTTTCAATTTTGTGTTATTGGCAATAACGAAACCACCACCAATTGTAGTCAAATTAGAACAATCAATGGAGGCTAATTCATCATTAGAGTTGACAGTGAAAGTTTGACCGACTTTAGTTAATAGAGACAATGTTAAATTTGAGATTGAGTTATTGATGAAACCTAAAGAAGCATTGACAGATTGTAAAGAGGAGAAAGAAGCACCTTGAACATCTCTTAAAGTGATATTATTGGCCCAAATTAAATTATCAAATGATACTTCAGCTTCTTCCCCATTAAATGAGAAATCTAACGAATCGGATACTGTTTCTAAATCTGAATTAAAAGATGTCAAAAATCTGTTATTATTAATATCTAAGACATTAACTTGCTTCAAAGTAGAAAACCCATCGACAGTTTCTAAGGTGGTATCAGAGACTAAGATGTTATTAGCACTTTGCAAATTTGTATTAAAAGTGGTAATGGCAGGTAAAGTTACCATATCAATGGTATCAACTTCTTCTAAGGAACCAAAGGAGGCAGAAGTTAAAATAGTCAAATCTTTCATGGTTAAAGAACCTGTAATTTTCTTTAAATTATCAGCTGCGAAAGAAGATAAAGCGGTAGCATTATTTAAGATTAAAGAACCTTTAATTTCTTCCACATTGGCTAAGGCAGCTGAACCTAATTCACCAGTAATAGTCAAATTACCCACTAAAGTTTGACAATCAGTGATGGCATCTAAATCAGTTTGTGCAGTAGCGGTAGCTTTTGAACCGATACTACAAGAAGATGGTACTGCAGTATTAGTTGAAGTAAAGTTAGAAGATGCTAAAACTGTAGAAACACCTAATAGAACTGTTGCTAAGGAAGACTTGAATTGCATACTTTAAATTTGAGAAGGAGAGAAAAGGCAAAAAAAAAAGATGTATAAGCGAATGACAAAAGTTGGATAGATATATATATTTCCCTTCTTGAAGTGTTATATATATGTAATAGACTAGTTTTTAGTGAAATTTATTTTATAAAGATTTATCAAAACTAAACAGGATTCAAGAAGACAAGGATTCTTTTTTTTTTTTGAAGTAACTGGTTCCTTATAAAGAAATTTCAAGTGATTCCATCAAAAAAAGATTTTGAAGCAGTTAGTAATAACATTAATACAAGTTCTCATTAGATCTCTAATAACAAGATCATTCCAACAAAAGTAGGTTCTAGATTTACTTAATTGGCAAACGCGAAATTAAATATCTGGAGAGGTTTATTATTTGTTAGGAGAGGAAGACAATAGACAAATTTTGGCGTTTGTTTATAGTTCTTTTTCGAGATCAAAAAGCCGATTGTTTTTCCCCGGAAACTATTGTTCTGGCAATAAAACAATAGTTTTTTTTAAACAAAACCTAATAAAATCAGGCAACCTAATTTTTGGACCCTAGGACATATTTTAAATATGTATAGGGGTACGATAACAACTTATCTAGGGCTAAAAGAAAGAGATAAGGGCTTTAGCTAAAATATTTTCTTAGCAAAATAGAAGTTTGAAATTTAAAAGATGGGATGCAATCAATTAAGCCATCCAATTGATAAAATAAATTGTCCAATTATCAGCGTTATATCTGACTACTCTCCCCTCTAATTAGGAAATATCGTTGAAACAAACATACTTACAACCTTTCAAAAATGCTAAACTCTCAAAAGATAGAAGAACTTCTAAAAACTTTATTAAAGCCGGTCTCTTTATCTGACCCTATCTCGTTTGAGACACCAACATTGGATTCTGCTGTGCTGATATCCTCTACAAATGGGGCTATGATCTCGTATGCTAATAGTGATGACTCAAAAACCTCTATAAATAATTTGAAAATGATGTGTCTATTATGTAAAGACAGATGGTCAGAGGATGAACAAGATTTAAATCAACAATCCACAAAATGTTGCTATAGATACCAATGGCAAATTAATAACGGGAAACCATACGAAACAAGAATTTACACTTACGAAATTGAAGAAATGCATGTAGTTATTTCCCATTTACCTGAATCTGATCTGATTTTACTCTTTATTTCCAACAAAGAATATCCATATGGGTTGATGGTGATGAAGATGAAATTATCATTGCAATCAATCGAGAATTTGTACGGATATAAGCTAAGTTAGGTGATGTTGATATTAGTTTGCAATGTTAATTCCTCGAGACCCTTATTAGATTTTTTTTCATAACTTTTTTTCAGTAGATAAATTCTATGCTGAAAAATTTCACTGCTGACAGGTACAACAAGTGCTGTAAAAGCAATCCATTTGTATACTAAAAGGGTATATATTGTTTGTAATCATATAATCACGCACATTCAATGTCTGAAGAAGATGAAAACCAAGAAGTTAAAACTGATGTTAACCAAGTTCTAGAAAATTTTATTAAATCAAACACTTCGTCCCAGTTGGTAATAAAGGATGCTAAACTAAATGGTGCAATTTATAACGATTCAAGTAAACCAAAGACTAAATGGGATGGTTTGATTGATTTTCAAACAGAATGGAAATCAAAACTAAAATCTAGCGTGGTGGTATATTTCAATGAATTACCTGCAAAGACTCCCCTAGGTGTGAAAAAAAATTATAATAAGAATAAACTAATATTCAAGAAAAGATTCCAATCATATAGCACCACTATCCTTCCTGTCTTCAATAGTAAAGTGACTATTGTTATTGTGGACACATATCAAAATTTGCAACCTGCAATAATGGCTAAACGTGACAAGGTTAAAATATGGGATTTTGATAAAGCGACTCAATTTTTCCAAAGAATGAGTGTTAAGATACCACAATTGATTGATTTGGAACAAGATGAAATTGAAACGAAACATGATGACATAATATATTTTAATGACAATCCTTATGCGTATTTGTTTGATATCTTACAATCATATAGACCCATAATTTGTAAACAGTGGGATAGATCAAAACGAGACACTATCAGTTATCCAAGATTATATATAGGATCATATGGGAAATGTCCATTCCAACAAGATAAGACAGATAAGAGTTCTCAGGCAGTTAATACAAACAGAATTAAGAAGAGATATTTTCGTGATGAATTGAATAAAAAATATGCATTACAATTAAAAAGAATATGTAGTTTTACACCAGATCATACATTAAAAACTGAAATGCTTTCCCATGAAATAATTAACAGTTATCATACCTGCCTTGATTCTAAGAAATTATTTGATGAAGTGGAAAAGATTAAATTGAAGAGAACAAATACAAATTTTAAATTTATGAGTTTTAATGAATTTGATAAGAAGGAAAATCTTTATAATGAATTTTCTCGAAGACTAGATTCTGGGTTAGTTGAATTGGACGAAGATTCTTATCATGATAATCCGTCATCCCAGGATACATTAGAAACTGAAGCAGGAAGTGATGCTAAATTATCATCACTGGGCACGTTTGAAGCAAGAACAGATCTACATAGAGATATTAATGCTACTGGTTTCAATGACACTTCTCTTCATTGTGAAAATTGTAAAACAAATTTTACTTCTTTACAAGAACACATTAACAGTAACATACATGTTCAGTTTGCACATGATGATTCAAATTTCATTCAAATAGATAAATTGTTAGAACTTTTGCATCAATGAATGTCCATTAATATATATAATATATAATATAATACAACTGTATAACTTTTTTTTTATAATAAATAATGGTAATGAATTAGTTAGATAGCTTGATAGCAAAATAAAAGTAAGTAAAAAAAGACAATATCAGAAGAATATGAAGTAAATTGACCCTTTAAAATTTGAACAATCGAAAACATTAAAAAACCATACTATCATATGCTTTAAAAAACGGGAGTGTTAAATCATGAAGGATAGACGATAGAAGTTATCATTATATAGCTTCCAACAGGATACTAAATTATAGTGAAACTATTATCAATCCCTATGCATTAACTGTGGTTGTTCATTTTCATCAAATAATTGTTTTGTTGTAGGAGCAGTTAAAGAAATCTTTCCATTAGGTAATTTAAATACGCCTGAGGGCATCTTAAAATGTAACTTATAATGTCTCAACATATTCGACTTGGCATTAAAAGATTTGTGACATTTACTGAAGGGGCAAATATATGGTTTAAAACCAGTGTGAATATTCATATGCGTTCCTAAAGAAGAAGGTCTTTTGAAGATTTTGCCGCATATATTACAAGGATATTTAGAACAACAACCACCGTCATCACTATTTGTAGATAAAGACCTAACACTTGATCTTCTAGAGGTTTTTGAACCTGCTCTTCTTAAGTTTGGAGGTACCAAAGGAGCAGTATCATCAATATTATCTGGGGAAGGTGAATTATCCAGAACAAATTCAAATGAATCATTGAGATTGGTAACAGGGTTAGATTTAGTGAAAGAAAAATAATCAGTATCTTGAGTGTTTTTGAAGCTACCAGTTAATGGAGAAACTACTTTGTCAATATTGTCATTAGAAGTGACGAAACTAACATCATAAGGTACCAGTGAACCACAACTTTGGGCATTATCAATACTAACTATACTTGGCTGATCATATTGAAAAATTTGTTCTTGAGAACATTCATTCTCTGTTTCAAGCTCTGTCTCTATATTAGATATCGAGTTTGACGAGTCTTTATAGACCTTTGGAAGTGCCTTTAAGGTATCTGGAAATAAGTTTTGGATGTTTGGTATATCTTGACTTGATGATACTAGAGTTTCATTATTTGAGGAGACTTTTTCATCATTCAAAGGAGTTGAAGAGTTGATATTATATAGATTTAGAAAGAGTGGATCTTTGGGATTAGTATAATTATAATTTAAATCTGAAAGCGAATTTTGTGACCTTGTATTGTCTTGAGTAGAATTGTATGGTATGGGATTCTTATTAAAAAGAAAATCTTCTTTAAATTTATTGTGATAAGGAATATTTGTTCTTGTATCTGAAATTAATCCAGTATTGGTATCATCATTATTAGTAGGGGAGAGACCAGCTGGTCTACTAGGAATTTTATTAATTGTGAGTTGTGGGGAAAACGATTGATCATTTACTTCTGGGAATAACCAGTACTCCAGGTCAGTAAAAGCAGCATCAGTAAGGTTAGTGTGATTATTCTTTTGAACTGTAGTCATGATATGAAATTTCAGTTAAAGTGGGAAAGACAGTTTTGAATATGAAATAAATTTAATATATTCTCTTTTCATGAAAAAGGGAAGAACTTAGAAATACTTAGTCAGATAAGAATACTTTAGTTTTAGGGAGAAATATTTTAAATGGTTTTGTTAGAATAGGAAGGGAATATGGAAGATATGTTTCTATATTTACCTAACGGAAATGAAACCACTACAACATAATAAACAGAAAATTACAGTAGGTAGGTACTAAAATATATGAACGCCAATAGTATTTTATATTTATATATAAATAAGTAAATAAATAAAAAGTAGTACCCAAAAGGTTCTATTTATTTTTCAGTTATATTTCCTTCCAAGTTCATTTTTAAGGTTAACGTAATAAAAACAAACAATGGCGAAGGAAAAAACAAAGCATTGAATCTTTAATAAGTTGCTCGGATTCCAAATAAAAGAAGCATTTACCTCACAAAGGTGAAAAGAACAATATGAACTTAGTAAAAATCGATAAGTTTGAAAAATGAAACTCCTGGTTATTGCGTTAAGACAAAATAATTGAAAACAAAAAAATATTTCATTGCTATCCTCGAGGAAGCAGAAAAGACTGCATTTGGTAAATTGTGTAGGACTCTATCAGGAAGAGACAATAAGAATATGCAGTTTTTTTTCTTCCCACACTATCGATTATCATTTCTAAGTTGTTACAAAGAAGGAAAATCGCCGAGCAATTAGAACTTCATTATCTTAAACTATTTTTTTATTACTAAACAATCCACATTCAGATCAGACAAGTATTATTTATGTAGCTACTTAAAGTCTATTTGTTTGAGGTCTTTGTCTTTAAAACTCCTGTAGATCTCGAGATAACCAGTGCACCGCTCATCTGGGGTGGCGTCATTGTGCATTACAATTGTTCATTGTCCGCCTTTTTCTCCGCCCGTTTATTTTCTGAGACCCTAATGTCCGAAATCTGGCCAAGCAAACAATGCCGTTCTCCTTTGCTCTCATTTCACGGTCATATTCTTTCTTCCTTTCCTCTTTTTGCCCAGCTGAAGAGAATGGCATCATGGCTTCTACAAGCCATTTTCACATAAGACAGAAACACTAAATTTATTCCTAGCAGTGCCTGTTAGTGACAGCCCTTTACAAATAGTGAAGTTTTTCTTACTTTTCTTGTTAGCCAAGAATTTCTCGTTCCCTTATAGTAAAATACACGAAAAGTTTAATACTGGAAACTTTTTTCATCAGTTTTAGAAAATAAGTACTGATAGACATCCTGCTATTCACTACTTTTTGCGGAGAATTCTTCCAGTTCCATATATTAGAATAGAGAACGTGGGTCTACAAAAATATATCGTATATAGTGAATAAGACATTTCTACTGATTGTTTTTCCTTTTGAACATTTGAGTTACAGGAATTAATTGCACCCTTCTTTGAGCTAATAGAGTAAAAATCGGTTTTCTTCGCTTTTCAAATTAATCCGCTTTACCGTTTAAAATTTCAAAAAAAAGTATAAATGATATCATTTTCACTTTTACTGAATAGAAGATATTGTTAATTTTCTCGAGATGTCCATATTCTATTCTTTTTCCCTTTCTTTCTTTCACATTCAAAGATACGGCGTTGCAAAAATTACGTGTGTATCATTTTTTTTTTCACCCCACTTTTAAATATTGGAAAAGTTAGAAACTGTGAGTTTTTCCCACAGTTGGATTTAATTGAAGTTAAAGTTTGACCGGTTATTCGAGAGCACTAAAGTCTTAAATTACCAAATCTCAGCCCATTACCAAATTACTAAATCTTCAGTAATATATTTTTTATTGCTTCCTTTCGAAAATAAGATCACTCTATATTACTAGAGGCAAGGAATGCTTCAGATTCTCAGATCTGTTCCGGTTTCGAAAAAAAGGTGCTTCTTTAGTGGCTCGTATGCTTATTTCACCGCTTCCTCTAGAATGCCAGTTAAGCGTGTAAATATGAATATTACTTTTTCTATATAAAATTCCATTTATATTTTAACGGACCTAATCTTCTTAATAAATGTCAAGAATAAAAACCTTTAAAATTGGTATGGGGCGTAGAAAAAAATACATAATAAATTACACATGTCCCACAGACAGAGACCCCTGCATTTAACACTGAGATTTTTGAAGGGATCACCAGCAGGTATCTTTGCGATTTTTCTGTGCCCTGATCTTCTAATGACGAAACACTATATTGAGGGGAAAACTGTATATGATTGTGGACTTTTAGTTAACCTCATACTAAGACTCGATATCTCTCTTTTTAGCAATCAGGAATTACAAAAATAAATAGGAGTATTTTTACAAAAACTATACAGATAGCTAAATATGCTCTATGAAAGGTTAGGCTTTGTATACTCAAGAAATGTCATCTGTGGGAAAGGAAACCCTATAGTAATTGTGACCCCTTCAAATATTTTCTAGAAGACTACCCCTCTTTAAAAGATAAAGAAAGCGGAAGAAAAGGAATCCTGTTACTGTTAAATTAAAGTAAGAGGGGGGAACTTGTAACACGTCGGAAAATATACCCAAGGAAAAACTAATATCTTAGTATTAATTTATGTAATATTGAATACACAGTGATTTTCTTGATTCTCCACATTAATTTCCCTTTTCTGTAAGAAAACAAAAGAGGAGAATTTCCTTTTTGTATCGAGAAAAAGATGCCCCTTTTCCCAAAAAATCTTGCATCTTCAAATAAAATTCTATTCAATATTTTGGAATTAAACTTTTAATATTTGTTAGTTCAATCGAGAAAGAAAGTATTCTATTTCTGATATAAGCAGGGAGGGAAGAGTTAAAATGATTTAAAGTTTCAATTCTTCCAAATTCTCTCTTTTCTTCTCTTGTTTTTTTACGGGGAGTTAACTTATACAAGAATGAAAAATGAAGTCTAGCCATCATTGCCTACTCTGTCTAAATATTCCTATGTCTTTTTCCTCAGAGAAGTCTATTCAAATCCTTCATATCTTATCTAGTATGACTAGGAATAACCTTCAACTCTTACATATATGATTTGTAGTAGCCATTTCATAGCCCCTCGTCTGACTAAAGTTAAGCCGCTAAAAACCCTGTTGTCAGTCACCCTTCGTTTTAGACCTCCTGTTGTAAGTTTCATGTGTATATGCATTGCAGTATTCGTTTTCTCCACTTAAGGGGTAAAAGAGAGGTGGTTAACCACACCTAGACTTAAAGAACTTCCCCTATTTCCTTTCCGAGGCTAAAAGATATTGTTTACTGAAAATGCCAAGCCTTAATATTTTTTGATACTCTTCTTTCTACGACAAGTCTTAGAAACTATCGATTATTATGAATATTTCCTGTTTATTTTGCCAAGGATAAATCTCTCCATAGTGGCAATTGTTAAAGTTACTTCATAAGTTTGTCTTCGTCAGTAACAATGAAAGTTTACACACTAAACTAGCCGAGTATTTCCAGGGGAGATATTTGTCATTTATTATGTGGCTATTCAGATGTTTTCATATCTTGTCATTGAAATTCGACTATTTAGTTTTCATATGGGAGTTTAAAACACAATCATTTTAAGCAACGAACAATGTTTGAGATATTCTTAGAAACGAACAGCGGTAACTAATAATAGTACAAACAATTGAGTTTACTTTTCAATGTTATATTTTTTACCTTCCATAATTAGGTACAAAGGATGGCTTTAAGCGGTACTCAAGTAATACAATTTTGATAAGAAGTAGCACCGATGATGTTACTGTAAGTAACAGACATTCTTTGCTTTAATATTTGTAGTATTGAGTTATAATATTATTGAAGTAAATCTTTGTTTATATAAAACAATTAATCATCATATAATGTATAAAATCATACGTAATAAACAATGTATTACTTTGTCATAAGTATAGTAAAAGAATAATTACTCTGCCTTCTATATGGTAAAACAGGGAGTCATTTCATTTAGAATAGAGATGGATTAAGATCCTTGCATCCTACGAAATTTAGCAATTAGGAAATAAATATTCCTATTTACTATAGATCCTTGATTAGTCACCAATATGCGGCTGGATGTGCATGAAATAGCCTATGAATTCATTTAGACCCAATATCTAGCAAATTTACTACAAGAAAATTCAATGAATTCTTTGTAAAAACATTATTAACCATATTTTTTATTCATTCAAGCCAAAGAAGCCACGTTCCAATCTTTAAACACCATAGTAATACATTCAACTCTTGTAATTTACTAAGGAATTTCTCTGCTGCAAGACGGCTTTTGAGTTTTCTTTCCAGGGAAATGAAAAAAAAAACGTCAGAAAAATCCACGGTGCGGAATTGAAATCCGGCTTCGAGTTTTTAGAAAATTCACGGATAACGCCACCTACGGTTTTACCTTTCCTTTAGAAGGTTTTTGAGGAAAAATTAGCAAAAGAAAGTTGGGGCATTTCAGATTTAATCCCGTAAACAAACCTATCCCATAAAAACATTCCGGCATCTCAAAAGATTTAAATTCTACCTATTTAATTTAATCAAAAGAAATCATTAACATTTTCAGAAACATGTCTAGGTATTGTGTTATAGTTAGAAACGGAAATAAAATTGCTTATGTTAAACCTGAATCAAATCAACGATTCCTCAATGGGAAAGTGATTAATCCATCTAGAGAGACCTTTTGTGCATTTATTGGATTATGTTCAAAGGATGCTGGGAAGGAGAAATTATATTGGTGTATAGAGAACGAACATAAGGTTTATTTTGAGGATCTTAAACCTGGTGATATCTTTGTCTCTTTAATCGATGAGATAAAGGATGATAATGAAATAATTGATTCAACTTTACTGAAAGCATTGACAGAAACTGATCCACATATAATTACAGAAGGTGAAAAGGAGGTAGAAACACCAAGTGTTTCAGATGTAAACATTCGTAGTGATGAGGAGGATGATAATGATCATGATGTCCATAATAATAATGCTACTGAAGGTAGTGATGATAGTAATGAAGAACATATTGATAATGACAAATGTACATGTATTATTGATGATAATCCCGATTTTGATTCTGGTGAGATCCCTCTTTTATGGACTAATCGTAAAAATGCAAGTATATTTTCTTTATTTTTCTCCTTCTATAATGAATATGATGTTATATGTCAATATCATCATGATGGTCATATTTGTAATAAAATTCTGACATTTAAGAATAAAATGGATTCATCTAAGAATAGATCAAAAGCTATGGAAAGGCATTTTAAACTTGATCATAAGATTAATTCTGTTCAACCACATCAAATAAGAAATATGTTATGCTTTGATAGACCAAATGCCCGTAGAATTAAATCTCTTATTCATAGAGCAATCAAAAATAATAGTATTAGAACACAACTTTCCAAGATCCCCATTAAGAATCATTTACATGAGGGATATGTTCTACCAAAAAGTGAATATGAATATTTATCCCCTGCTAAAGATCATGATGTGACTGCAGCAGAAAAAGCATTTATTGATACTGCTCGATTATTTAGAAAATGGAATGTTCCATATGGAATCTTTGATGATCCTGAATTTCAACAGTGGGCTAAACTTCATATGAAAGTATGGGGATTTTCAGATGAGGGAACAAAACAAGAAGAGTAATACGAGCTTGTCGGAATAAATATATATCATGTACATAATACCCCATTTTTATGTTGTATTAAAATAGTAATAATTACGTTTATTCAGTCAGTTTTGATATCTTTATCTTATATTTCCAAGTCTAACCAATTTAGAGAAAAGGAGGAGATACCGTAATATTCATGGTATAAGGTAATATTAAAGATAAGACCGTTCTTAATTAGGGGAGGGGATACAAGCAATTATGAAAGGCCCGTTTTAGTTCTACTGGCGGGTTTTCTTTTCTCTCCTTTTAAACTTGAAAAACTACTATTTAGAAAGCAACCGCCAAAGACTTAACATGCTCAATCACACACAAAAAAGTATCTGGTAAATATCTCATTCGAAGAGTTTATGTTGGCTAATATCAAGTATATACAGGGAATAAGTTATACAGTCAATAACTATTGAAACGAACCAAGAGAGAGGGAGTAACTTTGAGGTAAAATCAGGGCAAAAGATGACAGGCCCTGTCAAACTTGTTAGCCGTTTCTTCAAGCCAAGTCTAATAATTTATTGTCAATAATGTCTCAAAGAATCTCTGCTTTAACAATTAAGGAGTATGCATATTAGGGAATTTGGTCAAATAAGGTTTTAAAAAGAAAAAATTGCCTTTTTTCCTCAAGAAATCGGTATTTTTTACTTTGTCAACCCAAAAAAAAAGAAATTCGTCAAACACTACAACGTAGAATTTCAGCAGGAACTGGAAAAAATTACATAATTGCCTATTTCGGAACAGATTTCATTTAGAAAAGTTTATTTTTTTCCTCATCTGAATTTTTGAGATTCTATTGTTTTGGTGTTTTTAACTATTGTTTCACAAGAGAAACGAATCAAAACTTTAAAAAAAACTGAGTTTAAACCCCCCACCGGCTTCACAATTTCATAAATAAAAAGAAAAGAGACGTAGTGTGATTTGGAATAGTGTTAATATAATTAGGAAAGAACTATTTTTGATTGAATTAAAGTTATGATGGTCTGTAAAATTATCAAGTTTATTTTTTTTCTCTCACGCCATAAATTTTTGTCTGGGCCAGAATCTGCATCGCTAGGTACTTCCATTTCCTGTGTAAATTCTTTTTACTTGGTATCAACCCTTTTCTACCAGCATTTTTTGTAGCTTCATTCTTGTTTAATTCAAAATCATGCTATATTCATGAAGTGAGGGAATATGAGTGATCTTAAAAACACAAATTTGTAGACTTTTCTTTTTATTTGGAAGCTTTCAGGATGAACTTATCATTTCCCCAAGAAAACTAAGTCGAATGGAATACAAATATATGAAAAGAAAGGAATAAGAAGTAAATAAAGTCTTGAATAAAATAAAACCGCGTTACTTTTTGCCTAGCAATAAATCTGTCAGAAAACCATATTTGACAGTTGTCGTTTCAAAATCAAAAATCTAGTAAAGACAATATGACTCCTTCTTTTCGTCCTGAAAAAGTTCTGCATTGCATTTAAAATATATTCATTTAGCTTTCTGAAAATTTCCACTAACAGAAATTAAACGGAGATTGTAATATTCTCGCGCAGGTAAAGACAGCTGAAATGGTTAAGCCAAGTTATTTCTTATGACAAGTACTTTTCACACTAACATATCATCATACAAGAGGAGTTATGTAAAGTACACTTTCCCTACCCCTCTTACCGATTATTCTAAGCTCATTAAAAAAATTTATCAATGTCTTAATTATATCACAGTAAAAGGAAAATTTAAACAAAAAAGCTCTCTATAATATAGCGTCCATACAAAATGAAAAAATATATATGAAGAGTATCTTCTTTCATTGTTAACAACTACTGGTTTACAAAAAAACCGGACTGCACTCGTCCATTGCCAAGAACATGATGAGATCCACTTGTTCCACAATTTCAACTTGGCTAGAACCTCCAATCAAAGATGATTATTGATCGGTAAAAAAATTTTAATACAAACTTCCCAATCTGCTTATTGAAAAACTTCTCGCACCACAAACTCGCAAGAAAAAAAAAGTACATACCAAAGAGAACAAAATCTACGGGAATTTCTAAGCCAACAGGAAAACACATTCTTTCTCGAGGATTCTCACAAAATCAGAAAGCAAAAAACTAAAAACATAAAATTTTTCTCTAGTTATTCCAGTTTAGGCCTGGGGGTGCTTAAATTTTTTTTTTTACGCACCCCCCCTTCCAAAATTTAGGCACCCCCCGCCCTACCTTTTTATATACCTATTTTCAAAAAATCGCCCGGATGTATATAATTTTTTTTGCCAGCCTAATGAAATTAGGCTGGCAGACCCCAGTAAAACTGGGGTCTAGGCTGGAACAACAAATTTTTTTAGTGACAATTCTCTTCAGATTTAAAAAAAAACTTTGTAAGTGTATAGTTCATAAATAATTCATGATAGTATTATATATATATGTATAATACCCAGAAGAAGATCTACATATTGTACTTCATTATGACTCAACAGAAAAAGTCTCAACAGAGTACCTTGAACTCATACTTAGTTCCTAAAAACCGATTACCTTCTTCTGGTGTAGATAGTGAGCACAATATCAGTCCTGATAGCAGTAATATTATAACCCAGCCTATTTCTATTCCTCCTGATGTAAGTGCTAAGGTGGTTAATCTTGATGAAAACCCAGAAGAAGCCAGTAGGTCAAGTGTGAAGGTAAAATGGAATGCCCATGTAGATCCTGAAAAGCTTAACATGTTCCAAGCAACTAAGCGACACAAAGGGAAAAATAGTAGATATCTTCTTTTATTCGCTGCACAAAAAAAAGATCCTAATATATTGTATTGTCAACATGTCATGGAAGGCAATATTACCTGTAATAAAGAAATCAAATTCTCCAGCACAAAGATAATGACTAAGAAGCGCACATCCAAGGCAAAAAAACATTTAAGGAAGGCTCACCTAAACGATAAGGTAAATAGTTTAAATTATAGGAAGTTTTTAAACCCAGAAAGTGTTCATTTTAAGAAGGCTAAAGCCCTTAAGCAATCTACTATTTCATCTATGTTGCAAGTAGTTGAAAAAGAAGGCACACTAGCGCATGAATTTCTCTATATTATGGTCTCATTTGGTATGGGGTATAATATTTTTGACAATAAAAGAGTACAAAAGATGCTAAAGAAATTTGATCCAGAATATACTTCCTCTAGAGATAGGAATTGGGCCTCTAATAAAATCTCTATTAAATTTTCTGAAGTTAAAACATTTATGACCAAATGTTTAGCCAGAAGTAGTGCACTATTTGGTAAACAACCTAATTGGGTTTGTCAATTTAGGGGTTTGGAGAGGGCAATTTCCAACAGATACCAGAAAATAATGGACGAAAAACCTTGCTATATTTCATTAGAGTTTGATGAATGGACCTCTGTTACACACAATGGAAAAAGTTCTGTGGTAATGTCATTCAATAATTATGAATTAGATAAAGTAAGTATTGTCTTAAATTTTACGGCAGTAAAAGGTAAAACAGCACTACAAAATTTGAATATTCTGACTACTTGTGCTGCAGAATACAAAATGGAAAATTTATGGGTTGGTACGTGCACAGATAATGCAGCAAATGTCATTACATGTACTGGTGCGCTTTTTGACAATCCATCCTACCCTCTGTATCTTACTCACCCGGGGTGTATATGTCACATCGTGAATCTTATTTCAGAATCATTTATTAAGGAAATAGAATCATATTTACCCATTGATAAGGATGAGCCTAAAAACAACCAATGGAATGAAGAGACTTTAACCACTGATAGTGGTGTCATAAAAGAAACAAACAGCAATTCAGATGTAATTGGCGATTTGGAGACTATTTTAAATGATCCTTTTGATGGAAAGGCGCCCTATATTGTCATGAAAATAAATGCTTTAGGTGTAGAAGTACGTAAATCCCACTTAAAACATGAGCTCTATAAAAAATTTGTAAGTAGAGCAATTCCTTCCTATTGTTCAACAAGATGGAACATTAAATATGACATCTTGAAGGCATTTGTTGATCAAGCAACTAATATTTTTCAGTTTTTTGCTGAATGTTCCAAGGAAAATGTAAAAATTAAGAACCTCTTGTCAACTAGAGATTTAGAAGTCGCAACAATTATAGTAGAAATACTTGCTCCCTTCAAACACTTAACATGTGTTCTCTCCCGCAGAAACAATTATGCATTTGTATATGTTCCCTCTTTATTGTACATGAGAGATCAGGTCAAAATGGTTGGAAACAAGCTATCATTTGGGGACAATATCAATTTTAGGGAAGCTTTACATAAGATTGATCAATATCTCCAAAAAACTTTTGAAAGAAACCCTATTCTTTTTTTGTGTGGTATGTTTTTTGCCTCAAGACAAGAGCAAGTTATTGAGGAATATAAGTTTCAAGCTGGTGAAGATTTCCCTGTGGTAAAAACCTTATTAGCTCTTGCCCATAAGTTAGGAAGTTTTGATGATTTGACATTTGATGAATCTGAAAACAATGGAGGTAAACGTCAACTTTTTTTTGGACTAACCAAAGACTATTTTGATAACATTACACCGTATATGAGAACAGAAAAAAATAAAGCTATTAACTACCATTTACTTCAATTAGTTGAAAAGGAATTTGCTTGCTTTGCAGATTATCTTAGTGGCCAATATAAGGTGAGTTTCGAAAAACTGTTGAAAGAAAAGGAAGTCATACAAAAAATCGAAAATGGGATAACTGTTTATTATCAGACTTCTCCTTGTGGTCATCAGATTCCATATGACTCATTCTATGTAGAATATGAAGCAGTCATAGATTCTCTCAAAAAGTATATCTTTGATTGCAGATCCACTGCCAGAAATGTTTTTGGATGCATATTAGAATACCTCTTCTCAATTAATATAAGTTCAGTAAACGTTGAAAGAGCTTTTTCTGTTGCAAGACATGTTTATGGAACTGATAGATATTCCCTTGGAGATCAAAATGTGGAAGCCGAATTGTGTTTAAGGTCTTATCTCGATATACCAAATGTTGAGCTATCTGAATTGGATGCGAACCTTTTACATAGAATAAGGTCGTATTCAAAGAAATGAATATGTAAACTATGTAAACTATGTAAACTATGTCTATGATTGGAAAGATTCTAGAGCGTATTAATCCTACTAAATCTAATAGTTTAAAAGAGCTCACTGAACCAGGTTCTCTTATAGTTCCTTAAATCATTACAACGATGAAGTACACTTTCAAGCCACCTTCCCCATTTTTGGAGTTCAAGAAATTATAGATATTATGATTAATCGTATAAGTAATGCAAATCATATCAATATTTTTTTGTACTAAAAATCATTTTTTATTTCCGCTCACTCCTTTTATTTCTAGTTCATAAAACCTAATATCTATTTGAAAATTAACCTTTTCAGATTTTGAAACCCTTAACTATAAATGGTGATTTTTTCATTTTTTCGCGAAATCAAAAAAAAAAAAAAATGGGGGGGGTGCGTAATTTAAGCACCCCCAGGCCTAATTCCAGTTTATCAACTTTAAACTTTCCAGATCTTATTATAAACCGTGGTCGGATTTTGTGTTTTTTTCCAGGGCAAAAAACAAAAACTTTTCAACATTGACAATAGAACAATCTCAAAATCAGATAAAGTTTGTTTATCACAGTATTGTATTCTTGTTCCCAAAAAAATATTGCCCTTATAAACGATGCAACTCTAAAGGGGTAAAACAATTCCGCCCATTGTCCTTGTATTAGTAATATGTTCTTTTGGGGAATTTTTGACTAGTTCATGTCTGATTTCTCTTTAAACTTTTTCCATTGCCTTCCTAAAAAGAGACAAAAGAAATATTTGAAATAAACTATATTGAATATCGCGAATTGGGGGGGGGGGGATGTCGGCCATTTGGCAACGATTTGCTTATATATAGATAAAGTGTTTATCTTTTTTTTCCATTCATTTGCAATGAACTTTCTTCCGCCTTTCTTTGTAATCCAATTTACCTCTACTTTAGTTTTATCTTATCCCAGATTCAAGTTGCATCGCTCTAAAAATTTCAAGTTGACTCACTGTCTAAAGGAAATAAATAAACACAATTTTTTTAAACATTAATCTTTTTTTGTATAAGTATTGCCCTGTCAAATTTGAACATATAAATATTTTCAAGTCAACCATAGGTTAAGGAATTACCAGTCACACCCATTTAACACCCATTTTTCTTTGTTCCAATAAAAAATACCATACAATTAATTATATGTGTATGATCTCTATTTCTTAGTCCATATAAATATTTGTTACTCGCAAAACAGAAAGGGAGACAAGTATCGATAGAGGTATACTTATTATTTATTATATTATTAAGCTCGATAAGAGAGAAATTAAAAGCGTCATAAATTGAAAAATAAAAAACAACGACAGCAAAATAGGAGAGAGAGAGAGAGAGAGAAAAAAAGTTAAGTTTTAGTTATGCAAGCAGATAATTTTCAAGATTTAAGCTCTGATATTCTTAGGAAATGTAGTAGTTTAGCTTTGAATATGAATATGTTACCAATGGCATTCTCTTTATTATCAAAACTTTTATCATATGACTCTAAAGATATTAGAAGTTTATTATTATTAAGTAATGCATATTTGAAAAATAAAAATTATATTAATGTGATCCATTTATTAATTGATGCAATCAACTCAAAGACTGATTTCATTGTTAATGATTATAGAATATGGAAACAATTGGCATTCTCATACTATAAATTAAATAAATATGATGATGCACATCATGCAATATCACAAGCAATGAGTTCAGTTTCCTCACCAAGAATGGAATATGAAAGACAACAGTTACATATGGATAATCATAATATACCACAAGTCCATACATTCGATAAAGATGATAAATTTAGACATGGTAAGAATCAACATAAAACATATTCAATGTTACTCCCGAAGGATGAAGAAGAAACTTTGAAGTATAAAATTTTGGTATTAAATTGTCGTATCACATTATTAGCATCTGAAAAGACACACTCAATATCTCTTTTACTCTCAGATTTTCAAATGGCTTTGTCCCAAATAGATTTTAATAATAATGTATCATTATATTTAGAAGTATTAATTACAAGGGCACAGTTATTTGGGAAATATAACATGTTAGATAAATGTAAACAAGATCTGATACAATGTCTAACCATTTTAAATGAAAATAAAACAAGATTTGATAAAAATGATCTTTCAAATAAAGTCGCATATTGTTATTATTTTTTAGCATCTCTAGAATTTTTAAATAATTCAGATTTTGAACTCGCCATGAGATTAATTAAAGAAGTCCATACTAATTTTGAACTACCTTCTTTATTCACACAGAAATTTCTATTGCTAGAAGCATACCTTAGAACAATCAATAATTCTGATGATGCCAAATGTTATGTGGATCAATTAAAATTGGAATTACCTTTTGCTTCTGATGAAATCAAACCAAAGTTGTTTTATGCTCTTGGTAGATTGGCTCTTCAAAATAAAACTGCTGAAAATATTGAGATCGCATACAATTACTATCAAGAGGCATTGAGTATTACGCCAGAAGATCCGGTCATTTGGATTTCAATTGCTGCATTATATTTTGAATTGGGTCAATTTGATGATTCATTATCAACCTATTCACAAGCAGCTAGTCTTGCCTCATCAAGTGAGATATTACAAAGTTGTTCTCCATTTGAAATCAAATTTTATAATAGATTCACTGCATTAGCTTGGTTCGGTATATCACAGGTTTATTGTGCTACTAATCAATTATCAAATGCCGTAGACTCCATTAATGAAGCCATCGGGATTTTTAAGGTAGAGAATGATAAAATACATGTCGATGAACTTGAAAATATTAAGATTGATCTTCAGAATTCCCAAACTAAATACAGAAGATTGAAGGAGTCTAGAACTGTTCAAGAGATTATTAATATTGAAGAAAACATTTCTAACGATGAAAGTGATCGTGCTATTGGACCTGACTCCAAAAGCAAAATAGATTATGTAGTCCCTGACATTCCTTTGAAACTTCTATGCGAGTTTGAAACATATGAAGATCAGAAGGTATTAACAACCGAATATGTATTGGACCTCGTGAATTTAACAGATTTTAAACAGAATGAGACCACCATTAATGTAGGTAACATCCAAAATTATTCAAACCCAATAGTTATGCAGAATAGCATTACACAAGTAGTAAATCCAAACACGAATAGTCATGTGTCCATACCAACATATAGCTCACAAAGTTCAAGACAACATAGTCCAAATAGTAGTACACCTAGTGCAAAACTGGATAGAATTAATTCCTTTGCTGATCATGTTTACAAACCAAATATCCATCATGGATATCATCCTATTTCTATTAGTAGTAAGGCTTCTTCAATAGATCCTGACAACTTTGTCAATACGAATAAGTATGTGATTATTCCAAATCAAAAACATCACAAGAAAGCCTTTTCACATAATCATATGCCTCAACCAGTAAGTACGCCTGTGCCCATCGGTGCAGGTATCCCAACTCAAACTCCTCCCGAAAGATTCACTTCCAATAATAATGGTGTAGCCACAAACAAAATCAATTATTCTCCTCATCAAGCTGGTGATAACTAACTTTCAAGATCAAAAATATTACCAATTAATTGGTTGTAACTGCATTCTTTTCAAATCTAATACTATAACTGAAATTTTATCAATATTCAAAATAGAATTCACTGATAGACTGTCCATTTAATGTTATCTATTATTAGTAACTGATAAACAGCATCCACACCTTTCTCAATGCGAAGAGGTATATCTTTACAGCATCAAAAAAGAAAACTTAAATAAATTACACTCTTCATTTTGAGTTCATTATATATTCAACATAGTAATCAATTGCATATAGTTTTAGTATTAAAAAAAAAAATTATAATTCTATATATTCACTTTTGTATATCATACCCTTTTCTTTGTTGGTAAAAGAATAGAAAGTTGGGGAGTATAATAATAATTCATCGAAGGCAGGAACTTTTCTTTTTTGTTTTCCATCAACCGTTACTTGGCTATCATATTCTCCCCAGTAACAGGTTATTGTCAGCCCTAGTTTGTCAATATCGCTGTTGTCTCCATTGATACTGTTAACATGTTCTTCCTGACTTATAAAATCTTCATTTGAAAGGATCTTAGGAAACCAACGGACTCCAATATGATAATATGGTTGGTTAAAATCAAGTTTATGAAGTTGAAGCTCTTCAATTCCCTTGTTCCATTTAAATTTATTTTTAATTTTGGTAGTCTCATCTTCATATATAGTGATTTCCTTGACACTTGAAATGTCAGTACCCGTCTCATTAAAGTAAATATTACATGCTCTGTTTTCTTCCACTTTCAATAAAAGGTCAGCATTAATTGGCTCATATTTGGAACGATTACCTCCTCTCCTATCGTTGTGTAGAATCTCAACAGACATAACATCCAAATCACCTTTAGTGGAATTCCAGTCAATTACATTGGGAGGAATACCTTGGTATGAACATGTTTGTGCTCTCCGATTGCAATCTACCCACCCAGAACCTTGTTTGAAACTTGGTAAGTCTAAAATCAAATTTTTCATATAGTCAGTATTAGTCCCAATTCCACCTAGTGTTACTAAACCATTTAAATCTTGCCCAAATCTTATCTTTAAAGGAGTATCAGAAGTGAATGGTGAAGTAAAAGTATTAACACAGAATAATCCCAAGAACAATAACATCATAAGAGAAATCAATTCAAATCTCAAATTTAAGAATGGAGAATGAAGCAATCCCAAAACAATTGTTCCAAGAAACAATATATCCCAAACAAATTCTAGTGACTTGTTAGATTCCACAACAGTTTGAGAAACTGCATCTAACACTTCGAGGATACTCTGGTAGGTTAGAAGCAATATTGGGAACAAAATAACTAGTTGAATGATCCATTCATATTGACTCCGAACCACCACAGGGGCACTTTCAACTACTTCTGTGCTTGTAGCATCTTCGGTTAGGTTCTGTTGATTGTCAATTAATGGAGCTCTCTCATCTCCATTACTAATTATAGTAGAGTTTATCATACTATCATCTGTTTGGTCTTCACTTCCACGTTGAGATATCGAACCGTATGTAGAATTTGGATTAGTTTCTATGGCAGATATCGTAATATCTTCTTTTGGAATGGTTTTATATAAAAGTGCAGCAACAAATTTCACTAAAAGTGTTAGTGCCAAGCCAACAAATATCAAACTGAACAAATAGACGCCTGTATTTTGATATTCACTGACATATAGACTAAACGTAGTGTATAGCATGACTAACCAGAATATAAATGTTATTTCAATCAAGTTGATATCTTTAATTTTATCATCCGGCCAGAAAAAGGCTATGAAAGGGTCCACAATTAATAGAACAAGTAAAAATTCAAACAATAGCGTGAATAATGGACTATAGGGATGATGAAACATAGCAAATGGGTTCATATCTCTCAAAAATATTTCTGTCACATTTATAAATCCAATACCAATCGTTGTACAAAATGGAAGTCTTAACCACGTAATAATGTTGGAGTTCTGCAATTGATGTTTACTTTTTGTTAATGTGTAAAGGACAATTAAAACAATTGGAACCACAGATATTAAAACACAGTTAATAATAAATAAGTCATATGCGCTTATAGTGAAAAAATCTAATCCTACAACGTCAAAATAAATAGCAGGATTATTATTAAAAGATCGAGAGTCGCTCATATTGGTGAGAAAAGTAGATAGCTGCCATGAAGTATATAGCATATTCCAAAGAGCTTCTTTAGAGGTATGTTGAATATCGTCATTTTTAGTATGGTAAAGATCCCTTGGCTTATAAAATGCAATATCCCAACCACGGTAACCGGCATTAGCATATACTTTATAATCTGTTTCACTCGAGATCACTCTCCTATTAAACCCGTCTTGGAAGATAGAATTACCGAAAGGTTGTGATCTCACTGAATCTCGGTATATCTTAGCTGTATCGATATCAGAAGTTCTAAAAAGCACAGCTTTACTTCCAGTCCCTGTACCTTCTAAGTTAATGAAATATTCCACTAAATCTGCCCATTCATGATTTAGGAAATGAGTGGCTCCTAATAAGCCAAATTCCTCATTATTGTTGAAATTAAAGATAATGGTCCTCTTTGGTTGATTTATCGAATAGTATTTTAATAAGGCCAGCATGGAAGCTATACCTTTCCCATCATCAGTTGCACCACGAGACGTTGGAACGGAATCAAAATGTGCCGAAAATAATAGTGCTGATAGTGATGGATCTTTACCTTCCAATTTTACCACTATATTGGAAGATTCAAAATATATCACTCTAGTTTTAGTTGAGCTTGCATTGAAAACATCTTGTTGTCTAAATATACTATTGGATTGGTTCTTCATATCATCGTGAAGTTCTACATAGTCGATTTTTGAAGTGATTTCATTGACTCTATCCCAGATATAGTCGTGAACTCTATCATTATCCCTTGAAGTGTATGGATGGAAGGAAAATGTAATATTTTGCAAATCGTCCCAGGACCTGTCTAATTCAGATCTTATCGGAATTGAACCATCATCTGGTGGTAACAAATATTTATAGCCCAATTGGTCATATATGTAAAGTAAAGCAATTAACAAAGATCCAATGCAAAATAGCAAGGAAGTGTTTGTTTTCCTGTAGCCAAAGGTTAATCTTACGAAATTTGTGAATGACATGAAGCCATATATATGCTATCAGAGTTTCTATAAACTTCTAGTAAATGAATGGTCTGGTCCTCGGTAGTAACAAGTCTTGGAATTTGTATGTCAAAACTGGTATTCTTTGCCCTGTTTATCAGCAGTCTTGCTGTGAATTTTCATATACTGCAAATTGAGAAAAATTGAACTGTTAATGATAAAGAAGCTGTTTTGAAAGAATATAACTATTAGAATTATCAATACAAAATAGTGGCTTGAATTATATAAATATAGCTTGATTAATGTAGTGATAATGCATTATTGATATACAGGAAAATTAGGAATCAGGAATATTACTCTTCATCAAAGATACTTCCTGGTTTTATCAGAAGATAGCTAATCACTTCAGCCCCTTCATGTATACTTCTGGAAATAGCCTCATCACATGTATCAATCTTCTTTGACGGAGTCAGATGTTGGTAGCCTATTAAACATTTCTTTATAGATTTGGTTTGATTGTTTTTTGCCTTTGTTTCTAAGTCTTCAATTATTCTCTTTGCATCTAAACCATTTGTCCATTGACTCAATTGCATCTTGTCTTTTGTACCATTTGAATCATCATGATTATTTCCCTCGTTTTCTTCTTCGTCCACCTCTAAAATTTCTGCACCGTCACCTTCACAGGAACATATTAAATCATGTGTGTTACATCTCGTATCTGTTAAAATTGTAAATAAATCCTTCAAATCTTCTTTACTAAAAAGATTATCCTTTGAAGTTGATTTTTTCGAAGAATTCTCCAAGAATTTATCACTTAAACTAATTTTCATCAGTTGCCTTTGTAATATCTTTTCATCGATACAACCTGTTGTGACTAACCTATAAATATAACAATGTTTTGTTTGGCCCTGTCTATGGATTCTTGACATTGCTTGTAAATCAACAGATGGATTCCAATCATTATCAAATAGTATTAATCTGGAGGCTCCAATCAAATTTAACCCTACACCACCAGATTTGGCACTTAATAAAAATGCAAATATAGATTTATTTCTATTAAAATTATTAACTATCAAATCTCTTTGATTTTGTGGTGTACTCCCATCCAATCTAGTTAAAGTCATTTGTCTAGAAACCAAAATGTTCTCTATAATGTCTAACGTCTGGGTATAATTCGATACAATCACTACTTTTTCATCAGGAGCCACTGTTCGAATATTTTCTAGCAAAGAGACCAATACTTTTAATTTACCAGAATCTATTGTGTTACCATACTTAGTCTTGATATTACTATTACTAATGTTAGAATTGTAATAAGAATCGGTCTTCACAAGCGATGGTGAGTTACAAATCTTTTTCATCAATGTAATTAAACCCAAAGAAGAATTCATTGTCATATGAGAAAAATCCAACTCTGTTTGTTGTAAAATATCATAAAATGCAGAAAGTTGTGTTTGAGTGGGTTTGCAAAAGATTATAAGATCAGATTTTGGTGGTAAATATTTATTCAAAATATCATTTGTTCTTCTTAATGTAAATCGTCTTGTTATTTCAATTAGTTCCTTAGATCGTTCTTCACCAAGTTCTTGAATATCTTCATTACTACTATTAGATGTTTCTCTAGCTCTTGAAATAGGTGTAATGAACCTCTTTTTGAAAAAGGGGAATGAACCACATATCCCAGGATTAATGAAATCAACAATTGTATAAAATTCAGTTAAATCATTTTGAATGGGTGTTCCTGATAATAAGATTTTCTTTTCAATATCTAATTCTTTCAATACATTTAATATCTTGGATGAACTATTTTTCAATCTATGACCTTCATCACAAATTAAAAGATCAATATCCAAGGAAGATCCTGTCTTATATTGTAAGGAATCTGCCAAATTTAACAACTTCTCATACCCAACAATTAACACTTGATATGATCGTTGTACTCTAAGGAAATTCCGTACCGCATTTTTGTCCATATCAGGAGTATTATTAGAATGTAATGTTAATACTCCAATTCTATTCAAACCTAACCATTTATGGAACTCTCTAACCCAATTACCAATTAATGTTACGGGACAAACAATTAATATCTTCTTACAAAGCCCTGACAACGGTACGCCGGATTGTGAACATTCTACTTTTGAAGCGTAGGGGGTTTGTCTTAATAATGTCCAAATGACGGTGATAGTCATTAATGTCTTCCCAAGTCCCATATCATCTGCTAAAAGGCAACCAGAGATATCAGAATCCTGTTCCAATAAAAGACTTTTATTAATAGGAATATTATCAAGATTTGGTTGTTGTAATCCCATGATACAATCATAAATGAATTTGACACCTTCTCGTTGATGTTGTCTTAATGTCTTACCCAATAAAGGGTCTATGATAACATCCACGTCTGCATCTTTACATTTATTCATAATAATAGGATCTTTAATCTTTGTCACATCAAAAATAGGTTTATAATGTTTCCTTTGTGTTATATTTGAATTGTTTGGAATGTATTTACCATTCTGTATGGATAAAGGTGTATATATTTCAGATTTGGTTAATACTGATTTAAAACTTTTGATTGTGTTCTTTTGAAATAATTGAGATACTGGAAATTTCGATTTAGTGAGATGAGCAGGTGGACTTGGTGATTTATTTTTGCTGTTTAATGATGATAGCTTTGAGGTATTTTTCTCTAGAGAAGTGTCAGTCGTGTTATTATCCTTTAACAAATTATGTAGAACGGTCAATTCTTCATCTTCATCTAATTTATAATCTAATTGGAATTCCCAACCTTTACTTTTAAACAGAGTATCAAATACAGTAGAATTATCCCAAGTGGCAACACTTGAAGTAGCCATATATTTACCAGAATCATCATAAAATGCCAGTTTCTTTTCTGGCACAGTCTTATAAACAGCATACCCATCACCAGTCCATGTCTTTGTCTTCTTATTAGAAGGTTTCCTATACATCATGGTAAAACATTGAACATTATGTAATGTATTATTACCTTGTGGTTTGACAGCTGGGCGGGATGATGTGATGGGAGAATAAGTTTTCTTTGTAAAATGTGCCGGTTTCGTAACAGAATTAGCACCTAATTTTCTTGGAGGTCTGAATGGCTTGTTCTCATATTTGGGTAACGGAATCATACGGTGCTAAGAGTGATAAATATTCCTTTCATTCAAGCTGTCGATGCCTGGTGTTTTTAGTTTCTCGAAGATTTGTTTTCTCATCTTTAAATGAAAAAAAAACATAAAGGATAAAAAATGCTAAATAAGAATATATGAAAAATGCTGGGAGTATTAAAGTAAATTATATGCAATATGCTAGTACTAAGTTTAGTTGTTGTTATTTTTGTTTAACTGGGTATTTTGGGTAATTCCATTTTCAAAATGTAACGATTTTGTGTTTCATCAAATTCCATTATAATCATTTCACCATTTGGAATTCCATCTAATTGTTCAAATTCTTCTACTGTCCATTTAAACCATCTCATTAAAAATGCTTTAATGAACACCTCATGTGTAACAATGATACAAGCATCAGAATAACATGGTTCTCTATTTTCAAAAGTTCTAAATAAAGAAGTTTGAAAATTTGCCACACGATCATAAACATCAGACGCATTTTCACCCTGGGGGAATCTATAAAAAAATTTCCCATAATTTGATCTTATAGTCATTAAATCTTCAAAATCATTTATATTTATTGGATTGCCAATATCTTGTTCTCTTAATCTTGGATCTTCTCTAATTAAATAATTAATTTGATTATTTTGTTGAATTAAATCTCTTGGTGGCCAAATTGCCCATTTTCTTTTCTTACATGGATTAAATGTATAAGTTTGTATTTTCAAGTTTAAATCTTTCATATTATAATGGAAAATTTTATTATATTGATCCAATACTTCCAATATACATTTTAAAGTCTGTCTAGTGGAATTATATGGAGATGAATGGATCGTAATATTTAATTTTTGATTTTGGTAATGTTCAGTAAACATTTTTAATAATTTTAAACCACACCAATATGATTGTTTAAATCCAATTTCTGTCATACCAATCTTATGAACTGGTGTAGTTAACAATGTACTAATATCATGATTTGCATTACTTTCTCCATGTCTTATTAATATTATAAATTTTGGTTTATTCATTTTTTAAACTTTATATAGTTTTGTCATTATTATTTGTTTTGGAGATATATACATATACACTTTTTTAGTAGTTCTTCTTTTGGTAAAGCTTTTATATTTATATGTGGTTTGTATTTCTGTTGCTTTTGTATTTCTTCCCCTCACTTAACTTGTGTTTTATATATGACATAATTTATAATAGGAGAAAAAAATGGATGCGGCGGAAGCAAAAAAAAATCGGAACAGCTGTATTTTTTTTCAAAAGTGTCACATTTTTCGAAAAGGGCAAAAATAAACAAACGAAATTAATTGAAAATATTGCTAAATTGTATGAGAATAGTCTGTCATTTATATAAAATAGTGGGCATCCTTTACCCAAAGAATTAGTGAAAAATGCAATAACATAGCTGTCAACATACAACGATGAAATTGGGTAAAAAAGATACAATTATAGAGGAAGAATTAAAGACAAAAGATGAAGAAGGAAACATTTTTAATAAATTTATTAGATCATTTACTCAAGCAGAACAAGATGATGGTGATGATTTAGAAAATAGTGAGTCTAAATTAGATCATACTATAAAACCACGACATACAATAATGATATCATTGGGGACTGGGATTGGTACGGGACTTCTTGTCGGGACAGGTACTGTTCTTTCTCAAGCTGGTCCCTTGGGGTTAATTATTGGATATGTGGTATCTTCCCTGATGGTATATTTTATTATACAAAGTGCTGGAGAATTAGGTATAGTGTATAGTCACGTCGTGGGAAATTTTACACGATATCCAAGTTTATTAGTGGATCCAGCATTTGGGTTTGCCATTTCTATAATATATACATTTCAATGGTTAACTGTGTTACCATTACAATTAGTTACCGCTGCAATGGTAATTGATTGGTGGGGGCCCAGGATCAATTTAGATTGGTTTGTGTTGATCGTATTCATATTTGTGGCTATTATTAATTTAGGTGGTGCAAGGGGATATGTGGAATCTGAATTTACATTTAATATATGCAAGATTTTAATGATTAGTGGATTTATTATCCTCGGTATTATTATTATTGTGGGCGGTGCTGGTACCAGTGGATATATAGGTGCTAAATACTGGCATGATCCAGGATTATTTGCACATGGGTTTAAAGGTGTCAGTACAGTTTTCTGTTATGCTGCATTTAGTTATGGTGGCGTAGAGACTGTAATATTAACTGCTGCAGAACAAATTAATCCACATATTGCTATCCCGAAAGCCACCCGGGTTATAGTGGTGAGAATCTTATTAATTTATTTATTAACTTTAATTATTGTATGTTTTTTGGTACCATATGATAATGATCAGTTATTAAATGATAAAGATTCTACATCATCGTCACCCTTTGTCATTGCCATTGAAAGTCATGGTATTAAAGTGATTCCACATATAATTAATGCAGTAATATTAATTTCTGTCATTTCAGTGGCTAATAGTTCGATGTATGCGGGACCAAGATTATTATTATCATTATCTCATGAGGGGATCTTACCTCACAAGTTACAATATATTGATAGACAAGGTAGACCATTATATTGTTTTTTAGTAATGATTATATTTGGATCACTTGGATTTATTGCCACTAGTGATAAGAGACAAGTGGTATTTGTTTGGTTATTAAGTGTTTCTGGGTTGGGACAAATTTACATCTGGATGTCAATCTGTCTGTCCCACATTAGATTTAGACAAGCCATTAAGATTCAAAAAATCCCATTAAACATATATCAATCCAAGACCGGTGTTTGGGGATCAATAATAGCATTAATAATATCATTATTTGTGCTCGGATGTCAATTTTGGATTGCCTTATTCCCAATTAATAATAACAATGCTAGTATAATTAATTTTTTCCAAAATTATCTAGCATTCCCCATTGTGATTGTCTCATATATTGGTTATAAATTGTATCACCGGGATTGGACCCTTTTCATACCAAGTGACAAGATCAAATTACCAGATTCTCTACAATATGACTAACGGGAAAGAGGACCCCGCGCCGGTTCGAACACCCTCCGGAGTTGGCGCAAGAGCTGGGGGGAAAGAAAAAGAAACGGCTCCAGAGAAAAGAAGAAACGCCGAGTGACACAAAAGAAAAAAAATGTGCCACCTCATCGCCCGGACACCACACCGTGAAAACATCGAATCCCCCAAAAAACAACGCCGCATCCCCGCGGCCCCACGGCTCAACTTTTTTTTATCTTTTCTTTTGTGCAGTGACATCATTTGCAGATGATAAGATTTGACCGTCAACGGCCGGAGCTTTGAAGCTATTTGTATGGGAGGGGGGCCCAGACACGTGAGATGGGGGCCTTTAACGGTGCAACAGGGTGTAATTATTGTCGTTGACAAATCTATGACACAAAACTCCAGATATTTTGTGAGTGGTTTGTTCCGGTAGTAGGGTCTATTATTTCTTTTCTGACCAACAATAATTTTACTCATCTGGAAATCATTTTATATTTTTTCATTTAATATATATATTCTTCAATTTTTCTTTTTCTTAAGATTCTATATTCGTTGGTTCTTGGTATCATCAACAGCACTCCAATAAACAAACAAACAAACAAACAAAACTATGTCTGATACTTATAACTCGTCATCGGGTGTTGGTGATGCAGACTCTACAAACTCTATCTCAAAGAGAAATAAAGAAGTCGTCACTGAAAAATCTTTTGCTGAATTCTCTACTGAAGCCACTGATCGTGGTATCTCTTCTTCAAACAATAAAAAGGATGAAATTACTATATTCACAAGGTTTGTGGATTCCTTTAAACCACCGGTGGAGAAAATACGTTCTGGTGGTGATGATGATGATGACTTAGAAAGTATAAATACTAGAAAGACTGTGGCATCTGAAACACATTTGAAAAAAGCTATGAAATCCCGTCATGTCATTATGATGTCTCTTGGGACTGGTATCGGTACCGGTTTATTAGTCGCTAATGCCAAGGGTCTTTATTTTGGTGGTCCAGCCTCCTTAGTCATCGGTTATGGGTTGGTCTCATTTATTACATATATTATGATTCAAGCTGCTGGTGAAATGGCCGTTACATATCCAACTTTACCTGGAAATTTCAATGCTTATTCTTCCATCTTTGTTTCAAAGGCATTTGGGTTCGCTACCGTGTGGTTATTCTGTCTACAATGGCTTACTGTCTTACCATTAGAATTAATCACCTCGGCAATGACCATTAAATATTGGAATGATTCAATCAATGCAGATGTCTTTGTCGTTATCTTCTACGTTTTCTTACTTTTCATCCATTTCTTTGGTGTTCGTGCCTATGGTGAAACTGAATTCATTTTTAACAGTTGTAAAATTTTAATGGTTGCCGGTTTCGTTATTTTCTCCATTGTAGTTAACTGTGGTGGTGCAGGTAACGACGGTTATATTGGTGGTAAATATTGGCATGATCCAGGTGCTTTTGCTAGTGATGATGCTGCTGGGAGATTTAAGGATGTTTGTTACGTCTTAGTGACAGCTTATTTCTCATATGGGGGGACTGAATTATATGTTCTTTCTGTCAACGAACAAGAAAATCCAAGAAAATCCACTCCTTCTGCTGCAAAGCAATCCATTTATCGTATCTTAATCATTTATTTATTAACCATGATTTTAATTGGGTTTAATGTCCCACATAATAGTGATCAATTAATGGGTGCTGGTGGTTCTTCAACTCATGCTTCTCCATACGTCTTAGCTGCTTCCATACATGGTGTTAAAGTCGTTCCACATATTATTAATGCTGTTATCTTAATCTCTGTTATCTCCGTGGCCAATTCTTCCCTTTATGCTGCACCAAGATTATTAGCTTCTTTAGCTGAACAAGGTTTTGCTCCAAAATTTTGGGCTTATATCGATAGAGAAGGGAGACCATTATGGGCTCTTTGTACTTGTGCTGTCTTTGGTGTTATTGCATTCTGTGCTTGTTCTTCACAAGAAGAACAAGTCTTTACTTGGTTAGCCGCCATTGCTGGTCTTTCTGAATTATTTACATGGTCTTCTATCTTATTATGTCATATTAGATTTAGAATGGCTATGAAAGTGCAAGGTAAAGATTTAAATGAATTAGGTTATACCGCAAACACTGGGTTCTGGGGGTCCGTTTATGGATTCTTTTTCAATATTTTAGTCTTTATTGCCCAATTTTGGGTTGCTTTAGCTCCACCTGCATCCAAAATTGATGCTGAAGGCTTCTTTGAAAGTTATTTAGCTTTCCCAATTTGGTTAGTTTGTTATCTAGGTTATATGATTTGGACTAAAGATTGGACTTTCTTAACTAAATTAGATGAAATTGATTTAGAAGCACATAGAAGAGTATATGATCCAGAATTAATGAAACAAGAAGATTTCGAAAATAAAGAAAGAGTTAAGAATGGTTCTATATGGACTAAAATAAAATATTTCTGGTGTTAATTTTCATCTTCATCATAAAAATTTTTCTATTTCATCATGATTAATTAATATTCTATTAAATTTTACAAAATAACTTTGTCTGTCTGTTTTATTGTTGTTTTTTTTTATTTTACTTCCCATTTGAATAGACCATATTTTTTTTTATTAATGTATCCGCAGGATACTGATTAGCATAATGTATTAATATTATTATTTTAATTCATAAACATTTCACGTGTAATGTATATAAATGTATACAGCGAAAAGGTTTTTCTTTTAATGAATATACTTTATATCAAATTCATTCCTTTTTTTTTTTTTTGGATATTATTTTATTGATAGATACGTTTTATATACTACTATTACTTAATTAAAGTGGTTTTTACATAAAGAAAATATAATTAAATTAATTTTAAAAAATTAATCTAATATCTTCTTTGTGGTCTTTGATTTTGAGATCTGTCTTGAATATAAGTACCTGGAACAATATGTTCTGGTAAATGTAAATAATCTCTTAAATATTCAACACCTTCTTCAGTTAAAGTGTAATAATAATATTGCCATGAAAATTGAGTCTTAACATAACCTTTTGAAGTTAAAGATTGTAAGGCTTTAATGACATATAAATTCTTAGTGTCAATTTCTTCATGTTTTGGTTGATTGAAATCCTTCTTGGCAACAACAACACCTTCTATTTTTCAAAAGATACAATTAATAACATTAATTTTATTAATGAGTGGTAAATATTTGTTAGTAAATTGGGACAATTTTTTTCGTATTTTAATTGCAACTTCTTTGTTTCCCTCAAATAGTGGAAATTTTGGACGTACGAGAAATAGGATAGGGTTTCATTTCTTAGTTTTTTTTTTAATTTATAAGTTTGTTACTCTTATTTATTATATTACTATACCCTCTTAACTTATTTTGTCTCCATTGTCATATCATCATATTTATATGGTTCTATCTTAAGTATAATATAGCCTTAATAACTTTATATTGATATGATAACCTTCGTCAACTGTATGTATAATAGTGTAATTAAATATTTGGTCATTTCCCTATTCAATTTAAGTTTGCAGTAATTTAATGTACCTTTAACATACCTTGAAACAAATATCTGTGAATCTTAGTTCTGTCTTCCTTTGGCATCAACATCTTGGCAGGTTTTATCTATACTTCACTTTTTAATGGAAATTCCAAAAGATATCACCAAGAATAAAAACCAAGAATCACTAAATAAAAATAAAAATAAGACATATACAAAACAAACAAGACAATAAAAAATAAACTATACTAATTAATCAACTAACACGAAACAAACCTTGATTAAACATATCATAATCACGTCTACATAGTATTAATAAAAAAATGGCTAATATTTCAATGTTCAAATTGACAGTCAATATTCACACAATTTGTCACCATAGTAATTCATGCTTCAGCGATGAGCTCCATACAAAATTCAATTTTCCAAAATCTTGGAATTTTTCACTTCAAAGAATTTGCGTCGGTTCTTTTCTCCGGCGGGTTTTACCGTTTTGGGAAGGTCTGTGAATTATTCCCCTGCGTCCCAATAAGGAAAGTGTCAAAAGTTTTTCAAAAAGTCAAAACAATTAGTTTGACCTTTGTGGGTGTACGGATGTAACAGTCCCAATTTGTTATTTTTTTTTTCTGAAAAATCGTAAACGATGACTTCCCTGTTTTCGAAAATTTTTCAGTAAAGATCTAAAATTTTGCGATGAGCTAAAAATTTAAACAAGAGATTGTATATGCTATTTAACGCCTACTGTTATTATTTTTAGAGCTTATAATATATCTATATCCCCTCAACTAAACAACCACTCTATTTTTAAGAATTGAAACATGGCTCCTTCTTCCAAAAGAAAGAGAACCGAGGAGTTTCCCCTTTCTAGAGAGGATGCGACAAAACAACCAGAAGCATCTTCTTTAGTTAGAAATACTGAAGAAGTTTCATTCCCAAGAGGTGGTGCTTCTGTTTTATCTCCATTAGAATTAAAACAAGTTGCCAATGAAGCGGCTAAAGATGTTCTTTTTGGTGGCAAGAATGATCAACTTGAATCTTCTAGACCTAAAAAGAAAACGAAAATTGATAAGAAGAATAAATCAAAAAATGGTGATAAGAATGAAACTGTTAATGAAGAAAAATTATCAATTATTTCTCATATAAATTTTAAGAATTTAAAGGTTAATTCATCTTTATTAGGTCAAATTACTCAAATTTCTAAACATGATATTTGTGTCACTTTCACTGATAATATTTCCGGTTATGTCAATATGACCCATATTTCTGAACAATTTACCAGAATTTTAGAGGATTTGGATGATGATATGGAATCCGACGATGAACAATCAAAGAAAGATGATGAAGATGACGAAGAATATGATTCTGATTCTAACGAAAATAAAAAGAATAACGGATTACAGTTACCTAATTTACATAACTACTTCAATATAGGTCAATGGATTAGATGTAATGTCACAAGTAATACTGCTTTAGAACCAAAATCAAAGAAAAATAAAAAGAAGAGATTAGAATTAACCATTGAACCATCTGTCGTTAACACTTTCAATAAAGATGATTTACAAAGATCTGCAGCAGTTCAATGTTCTGTCCAAAGTATAGAAGATCATGGTGCTACTTTAGATTTAGGTATTGAAGGTGTCACTGGGTTTATTGCTAAGAAAGATGTTCCAAATTTCGATAAATTATTACCAGGTACAGTTTTCCTTGGTAACGTTTCTAAGACTAGTGATCGTGTTGTTAACGTTAACTTAGATTTTAACTTGAATAAGAACAAAATTTCTCATATTTCCTCCATTGATGCTATCTTACCAGGTCAACCTGTGGAATTATTATGTCAACAATACACTAATGATGGTATCGCAGGTAAATGTTTTGGTTTAGTACCAGGTTTTATAAACGGTTCTCATTTAAATGCTTTCAAAGAAGAAGATCTTAAACATAAATTTGAACTTGGTTCCAACATTCATTCTAGAATCATTGCCACATTACATGACAAGAAGGGTGAAAAGACATTGTTACTTTCTACATTACCACATATTACCAGTCTTAACACTACTCTTAAAGAAACTGAAGCATTGAGTGCATTCCCAGTTGGTTACACTTTTGAAACTACAAAGGTTAAAGGTAGTGATGATGAATATTTATATCTTGCATTAAACGATGAATTGGTCGGTAGAGTTCATAAATCTAAAATTGGTAAATTAGAAAAGACTGATGATTTAGAAGCTAGAATTACCGGTTACGATACTGTTGATGGTTTCTACGAATTAGCCACTGATCCTGAAATTTTAAAACAAAAATATCTAAGAAGTAAAGATATTCAAATTGGCGAAATAATTCCAGGTTGTGAAATTATTTCTGTTTCATCCAAGGGTATTCAATTAAAAATTTTTAATGACCAATTTGTTGCTACTGTTCCATCATTACACATTTCTGATACTAGATTAGTGTATCCAGAAAGAAAATTTAAGATCGGTTCCAAGGTTAAAGCTAGAATTCTTGCCGTTGATAACAGAAAACGTATTTTTGTTACTCTTAAAAAATCTTTAGTCAATATCGAAGATGATGAAATTCCACTAATTTCCAATTATACAAAGGCTGCTGAAGCTCAGGAAAAGAATCATAAGACTTTAGCTACTGTTCAATCTTTCAAGCCATCTGGGTGTGTTCTTTCATTCTTTGGTGGTGTTAGAGGTTTCCTACCAAATGCTGAAATTTCTGAAGTATTCGTTAAAAAACCAGAACAACATTTAAGATTAGGTCAAACTGTTGTCGTTAAATTACTTAAGGTTGACGTTGCTAACTCTAGAATTTTGGCTACTTGTAAAGTTTCTAATTCTAATGCAGAGGCTCAAAAGAGGGCTATTGAAAATATGATTCCAGGTAGAACCCTTGTTGATGTTACCGTTGTCGAAAAAACCAAAGACTCTCTAATTGTTTCGACTAAGGATCTTGATTTACGTGGTATTATTTATGTTGCTCATTTATCTGATGACAGAATTGAACAGAACAGAGCTGCTTTCAAAAAAGTTATTGTTGGTTCTGATTTACAAGGTTTAGTTATTGACAAGGAAAATAGAACTCAAGTCTTTAATTTGACTCTAAAGAAATCCTTGATTGATGCCGCTAAGGCTGAAACACTCCCAATTACTTACAAAGATATTACCAGTTCTTCTAAGGAAACGTTCTTCCCAGCTTATGTTAAATCTATATCCGAAAGAGGTTTATTTGTTGCTTTTACCGGTAAGAATGTGGGTCTAGTTTTACCAAGCTATGCCGTTGAAAGTAGAGACATTGATATAACGAAGAAATTCTTTGTTGGTCAATCTGTCAAAGCTGCTCTTTTAAGATGTGATGATGAAAACGAAAGGTTCTTACTGACTTTGAGAGAACAAAAGACAGATTCAAAGACTACAGAAAAGACTGATAAGGAACTTACTGGTGCTGTTGATCCATCCGTTAAAAGTGTTAATGATTTGGCATTCGGCAAAATCATGAAGGTTAAAATTAAGAGTGTTAAAAAGAACCAATTGAACGTTATAATAGCTGATAATATTCATGGTAGAATTGATGTGTCAGAAATTTACGATGATATCACTAAGATTGATGATAAGAAAGCTCCGTTAAGTCATTTCAAAAAGGACCAAATTGTTGAAGCTAGGATCATTGGTAACCATGATATGAAGAGTCACAAATTCCTTCCAATTACTCATCAAATCAACAAAGGATCTGTATTTGAATTTTCTATGAGACCATCTGTATTAACTCAAAAAAAACCAGATATCCTAACTATAAAAAATGTTAAGGTTGATGATGAGTTTATCGGTTATGTCAACAACCATACCTCCAATTACCTATGGTTGACAATCAACCCATCTTTAAAAGCCAAATTGCCACTTGTTGATTTATCAGAAGATGGCCTAGAAATGTCCATGAATATCCAAGATAATTTCCCATTAGGTAGTGCAATTCCAATTAAAGTTGAATCTATTGACACCGAACATGGCGTTATTAACGCTGTTGGTAAATCCCATATTGTCAAGGATTACGCCCATGTTAAGGCTGGTGATGTACTACCAGCACGTATCAGTGGTATCTTCGATAAATATTTATTACTTGATTTGGGTAACAAAATTACTGGTATGTCATTCATCACCGATGCTTTAGATGATTTTTCAATGTCTTTGAAGGAAACCTTTGGTTCTAAATTAAATCAAGTTATTGCTGCTAAAGTATTAGATGTTGATGCAGAAAAGAAGAAGATTAACCTTTCCTTAAGATCTGATTCTCCAGTTTCTCCAACTATTGATTCTCACAAAGATATCAAATCTGGAGATATTGTTCACGGTTTCGTTAAATCTGTCACTGATAAGGGTATTTTTGTCACTTTAGGTAGAACTCTTGATGCTTTTGTCCCTGTTAGTAAATTATCTGATTCATACTTGAAGGAATGGAAGAAGTTTTACAAACCACTACAACATGTTATTGGTAAAGTTGTCTCCTGTGAGGATGATTCCCATGTTTTGTTGACTTTAAGAGAATCTGAAGTAAATGGTGAATTAAGAATTTTGAAAACTTACTCTGACATCAAGGTAGGAGATATCTACAACGGTTCTGTAAAGAATGTTACCGATTTTGGTGTTTTCGTGAAATTAGATAATACTGTCAATGTTACTGGTTTAGCTCATATCTCTGAAATTGCAGAAACCACTCCGACTGATATTGCAGCTATTTTCGGTCCAGGTGACAGAGTCAAGGCAATTGTTTTGAAGACTAATCCAGAAAAGAAACAATTATCCTTGAGTTTGAGGGCTTCTCATTTTGCTACTTCTGATGCAGTCGAAACTCCAAAAGAAAGTGAAACTGAAAAAGAACAAAAGGCTGAGGATGAACAAGAAGATGTGGATATGGATGCAGTTAACTTCGATGAAGAAGCTTCTGATGCCGAATCTGATGTTGAAAATGACAAACAAGAAGCTAAGAAAAACATTCCAATGTCTACTGATGGGTTATCTTTAAGTACAGACTTCGATTGGACTGCATCCATCTTGGATCAAGCCCAAGATGATGAGGAACCGGAAGAAGAAGAAACTGATTTCACTCAAGGTACAAAACACAGACATAGAAGAAGAAAGGAGAAGATTATTGAAGATAAAACCATTGATATTAATACCAGAGCTCCTGAATCTGTTGGTGATTTTGAACGTCTAATTGTCGGTAATCCGAATGCTTCCGTGGTATGGATGAACTATATGGCTTTCCAATTACAATTGAGTGAAATTGAAAAGGCTCGTGAAATTGCTGAACGTGCTTTGAAGACTATTAACTTTAGAGAAGAAGCTGAAAAGCTAAATATCTGGATTGCTATGTTGAATTTAGAAAATACTTTCGGTTCTTCTGAAACATTAGATGAAGTCTTTAAGAGGGCTTGTCAATATATGGATTCATTTACTATTCACAACAAATTATTAAGTATTTATCAAATGAGTGAAAAACTTGATAAGGCCGCTGAATTGTTTAAGATAACGGCTAAGAAGTTTGGTAATGAAAAGGTTTCAATCTGGGTTTCGTGGGGTGATTTCTTACTTTCAAATAATCAAGAGGAAGAGGCCCGTGCTATCTTGGCTAATGCATTGAAATCTCTTCCAAAACGTAACCACATCGAAGTTGTCAGAAAGTTTGCTCAATTAGAATTCACTAAGGGTGATGCTGAGAGAGGCCGTTCATTGTTTGAAGGTTTATTAGCTGATGCTCCAAAGAGAATTGATTTGTGGAATATTTATATAGATCAAGAGATTAAGGCTGATCAAAAGAAGAAGGTGGAGGACTTATTTGAAAGAGTGATAATTAAGAAGATAACAAGAAAGCAGGCTAAATTCTTCTTCAACAAATGGTTGCAATTTGAAGAAGATAAGTCAGACACTAAGATGATAGATTATATCAAGGCAAAGGCTTCTGAATATGTAGAATCCCAAAGTAAGACCGAGGATGATGAATAGATTTAATGTCCGTTATTCAGCATAGCATATGTTCTAAGTTAATTGTAAGGCATTTTCTTTGTATAATATTTTTAAAATTCTATCTATGATATATATAGAAACAATAAACGTAAGTTAAAATAAAGTTTAAACCATCAAAGTTTGATACTTATATGTCTACAATTAATTGTTTTACGTTTTGAAGTAAAGAAAAATTATCAAAAAAAAAGGTTACTTCAAAAGTATGTTTAGGGTTCCATTTTAACAGTATACCTTTTCTACTGGCTATAATTATATCTTCTTTGTGACTTACTTTCAAAAGTATTAGTCTCAAATAGACGTTGTCATGTTGCTGGCAGCTGGTATTAAAGACTGACCGCGGTGGCAGATCCACTTCACATCTGCACATTGGCCTTGCCACTTTCCAAAACGGAAATCTCTTGCGGGGAATCGAAATTTGACAAAAATAAAAAAAAAAAAAAGCAGTTTCAGCTCGATTTTTCACTATGCAGGAGATGAAGCAAACAATAACAAGCAACTGTAGTGATAGCACACTTAAGCTTGTTATCTCTCATCTACATGAATACTTAATGGACCTAAAACCTAGCAACCGTTATGAGCTATTTGGATTGCCTATTTTACGGCCTGCTGACATAAATATGTATGAGAAAACATTAAACGATACGACATCACTATCAAAGTGAATGGTTAATACCATATGATGACACTTAAGCGCATTGGTACTGCTGAATATAGTCCGTAGTCACATAAAGTGTAGAGTGTATATTTATACCGTGTATGTCAGTAGTTAAAGTACAACAATTGGTGCTGAAGGGTGATCATTTATCCCCATATTCATATACCAGCTATTCTCATTCCTTTGCTTTAAAATAGGTACTTTCAACCATGTTAGAGAGTTTGAAAGAGGGTTAAATCCTGCTTATGTCCTATTAGCTTAGCCAAAAAGAATCATGAAGAGCTGCTTTTATTTCGCCACAAGCGTATAGAATAAGATAGATACTATATTTAACAATTAGAGTGCAAAGGGTGGTGAGGATCGAGGTTATTTTTTTTTGTTAGTTGGTGCCTGTCATACTATCCTTCATTGCCTGTGTGTGTTTCTATTGTCTGTGTTTGTTTGCGTTTTTCAATTTTGTGACAGCGTCACAAAATATTCTAATATAGAAAAAATATAAGAGAAATAGCTTTTGTGATCACTTTTACTCTTTAAATTCACTTATTTTAAGCTTAGTTTGTACTTTTTTTTTTACTTTTGCTTATACCACCGTGGTTCATTTCACGTCAAAGAAGTATTAGATAGTTTGTTTGGTACTTTAATAGTAATATTTAGCGTCTCAACAGTTTTTAATCAACTAACGGTTTCTGTTTTTTTTTACTCCAGCAATGTGTCCAAAAACCAAGGTCACCATTAAGGATTCTTTCAAGGAACTCTTTGCTGAATTGAAGGATGTTTTAAACGAGGGTAAAAAGGAAGCTCCAAGAGTCACCGAGCCAGTTACTAAGTCTGGTCTAACTGAAAATGATTTTCATGTCGGTACTACTTTGAACAAGACCAACAGTACAAGTGCAGAAAAGTATGATGAATCTAAGTCTGCAAAAGCTCCCAAGGAAGCCCCAAGAGGGCACAGGATTACCAGAGCTGGTTTAAAAACTCGGTTAGATAAATTAACTGCATTCGTGGAAAGGGCTAAGAAGGCACATTCAGAAAGACAAGATGATGGTAAGTCTGTAAGAGACACCCAAGCAAAGGAATCTCCAAAAGAGTACGAAATTACCAATGCTGATTTGCAAGCCCGGTTAGACGAAGTATCTCCATCTTTGAATAAGGTCAAAAAAGCAGGCCCAGAACCCGAGAACCAAGCTGCATCTGAGTCAGCAAAAGACTCGAACGAACAACAACAAGAAGTCCCAAATGGGGATAGAGTTGCTAATGCTAATTTACAAGCTCATTTAGACAAAGCATCTGTAATGTTGAAGAAAGAGAAGTCAGATGAACGACATGGCACTGAATCAACTAATGCCTCCAAAGAGAAGGCAACCTTAAGAAGACACCGAATTACTAAGGCCAACCTACAAGAAGGCTTCGAAAAGTTCACTTCATGCTTGAAGAAAGAGAAGTCAGCCAAACAAGCTTACAGTAAATCAGCAAAGCGATCCAAAGAAAAGGTTTCAAAAGGACATAGAATTACTAAAGCCAATCTACAAGAAGGGTTTGCTAAGTTAGAGGCATTCTTGAAGGCCAAAAAGGCGACTCCAGAGAGACAAGATAATACCGAGTGTGTAAGAGATTCGAAAGAAAGAGAAGCACCAATAGAGCAGGAAATTGACAAAACTGATCTACAAGCTGGGCTTGACCAGCCCGGGACTTTCGCTAAGCATAGCTCAAGATGTTCCAAAGAAGAACCAACAACAGAAAAGGTTACTATTAAGATAAATTCTCCTCCCCCTGCTGATTTAGAAAATGGGGCCAACAAGAAAATAAGATTTGCTCCAGAGACTAATGTTGCCTCTATCGAGGAAGATAAAATACTCCCATTTAATGCAATCAAAGAACCATTAAAGGGAACCAAGAGAAGAAGTAAGAGAATGATGCTAAAGAAGAAGTGTATTTCCACCTATCGGAAAATAAAAGGTGAGATTGTGTGTCAGATCGAATATTTACAGGACCTACAACGCCAAGCAGATATTGACCTTCAAGAAAAGAAATACGAGGCACAACGAGTGTTGAGTGGGATTAAGGAAGAAATAAAGGAGGAGATTCGTCAACAAAGAGAATGGTTTTCTGAACGATGCATACGTGAAGTAGAGCAAAGACAATATGAACATCAACAGCAGCAGCTTTATGAAGAGCAACAACAACGTCAACAGCAACATCTTTATGGAGAGCAACTACAACGTCAACAACAACAGCTTTGTGAAGAGCAGCAGCAACGTCAACAACAGCAGCAGCAGCAGCAACAGCAAAAGGAATGGCAACGGCTCTTTGATGAGCAACAGCAACAGCAGCAACAAGAGTGGCAACAGGTCTACAGAGAGCAACAACAACGTCTCTATGAAGAGCAACAACAAAGACAAAAGAGAGAACAACAGAAACGTCTCTATGAAGAGCAACAACAGAGACAAGAAAGAGAACAACACCAACGTCTCTATGAAGCACAACAGCTACGTCTCCATGAAGAACAACAAAAGCAAAAGAAAAAACAACGGCAACGTCTCTACGAAGTACAACAAAGACAAAAGAGAGAGCAACAGCAACAGCAACAACTCCATGAAGAGCAACAAAGACAAAAGAGACTGCAAAGACACCTGAAGCTTATACAGGAACAACAATTCTATGAGGAGCAACAGAAACAACAACGGCAGCTACAGAAAGAACGGTTCTATGAAGGACAACAAATGCAACAACAGCGACTACAGGAACAACGATTCTATGAGGAGCAACAAAAGCAGCAACAGTTATTATGGCAACAAAAACAACAACGGTTCTATAAAGAGCAGCAAAGACAAGTAAAGCAGCTACAGAAACAACTATTCTATGAAGAGCAACCAAAGCAACAGCAACAGCAACAAAGAAGACAAAAGAACCATACTGAACTTAGTATTGGTTCTATTTTAATAAACAATCCATGGAAGAATCTATAGACACTACTGGGTCAGACACACTTAGGGATATTTTAGCCAAATATTACCTAAACGGTCTTATACCTTACATACCAACCCTACCCAAGAGATTGACAACTTGTATAACGAATACAACTAAAGAAACCACTGCAAACAACTAACAACCACCAGTTTGCTAGGTCATTAGTTTATACCATGGTTCGTTTACAACATTCGCCATCTCATTTATTCAAAGTAGCTCTATTTCAAACATCTTCCACACACATGATAATTTTTCTTATGCTGATTATTTGCTAACTTATTTTATTGCTTATTTCGTTGCCTCCATATATTCACTTGCTCATTTATTAGTAGTCGTTCATGTCAACTCCCACAAGACGTTTATTCTTTTATTATATCTACAGTGACCTTGTGTCATAAAATAAAACAAAAATAAAAAAAGACGATCAAAAGAGATCAAAAGAAAAAAAACATATTTATCTATTTAGCTTCATTAACATGGTTTTATTTGCTTTATCTAATTCCCATTTCTTGGTAGTATGTTTTATTTGGTAATATTCTATAATTTCTTGACAAGTTATGACAACCAATTTCAAATGGTGCAATAACTCTTTTTTCTGAGAGGTGTATATTGTTGACCTACACACATGTTGTTACAACTTATAATAACGGCTCCCAGCACACGTTGTTATTAACTTTATATAGATAGCCGAAATATCAAAAAAAAATATCCCAGTGAATTATGAGATTATAGAAAAATAATTGATTCTTTTAGTATCCATCTTCACCTGAAGATGATTTAATAAATGAAAATAAAAAAAAAATAAAAAATATTAACAAAAATTGCTAAAAGTTTCCAAAAAGTAATTTCTTTTATATATTGATAACATGAAAAAAGTTTCCTATTACTGATTATAAATGATATTATTCAATACGCCTGGAACATATGAAACCTCAGTAGATGATGACCTACTAATCTAACGTTTAAATGAAATAAAAACTTGATGATAGTATGACAATATACTTAAAAAAACACGATATAAATGATTTTTGAAACATCACAAAAAGGAAATAGAGTAAAAAAAAACAATGACTACCATATGAGCAATTACTAATATGATAAAAAATGTATTGTAGTAAAAAATCAGTCAAACATGAATTGAAGATTAATAGTGGATATCATATTGTTGAAATCAAATGGTTAAGAACCCTTCTTATTAGCATTAATGAGAACTTAATAACAAATATTTGAATCAACCCCTTTGTAATGAATGAAAACAAATTATTAAACAGTAATATTATAACACATGAAAACAAAATATACGAAATATTATAATCCAAAAAGAATCCCGATTAAAAAAAATGAAAAGGAAAGGAGGAAAAAAATTTATTGAAAAAAAAATTAAAAGCCATTAAGTATATTATGGTAAAAATTGGTTATTATCAAATGGTTTGACTTGGGAAAATTTATGAAAATAAAATATAACAGTTAGAATGACAATGTCAAAAGGGGAACGAAAAAAAATTAAATCAAAGAATAATATTATTGAATAGTTCATTTGCAATAAAAGAATTTTCACTAAAATTAATTTTTTAAAATGGTTTTAGACAAAATTCAGTAAAAAGAGGAACCATTTATAAAATTTAATGGAATTTCAAGTATGTAAAAGAAAACCAACAATATTAAGAAAAGATTTATAACTTAAACTTTCTCTTGCAATAAAAGTGATAAACCGATATCACAAGATCAAACCATGAAAAAATAAAATATGTTCACGAGAAGGAAAAATTATCCATTAGCATTTGTCCAAACTTTGCCTGGACTGTCAGGGATTAACCATAAAATAATCGTATTTATAATGAGGTATCAGTTTCAAAAAAAGATCAACTATCCATACCTCCAATTCTGTAAAATTATTTCAAATCCAATATTAAAAAAAATATAAGTTCCAGACAATGGATCAAATTAGAAATCGTCTCGTGTCTTATCCTTCTCCAATCATAATTCTACGTAAATAAAATTATGACATTTGAAGGAAAGCAAATAACAAAAATTCTTATTGGGTAAAAATTTAAGAAATCCATCCTTTAATAATAATTCCTTTTCGTTACTTCAAATATCCTATTCAATCAAATATCATTTAATGTTATCAATATACGTGTTTTTTTTTTCTCCTTCTAAATGAAGGATTGATCATCAGTTTTTTTTTCTCATCAGAAAACATCAATTAATATTCCCTGTCAGGAAGAACCTTTACGTGTATGGGTGTATATAAGAGAATTCAATATTTTGAACTAGATTGTAGTAATGATGTGTTAAAAAAAAATATTAATAATTAATTATTTAATTAACATATTCCAAAGGCAAGAAAAAAGAAAACTCAGATATCGTATAATCTATAAGTTCTTTCTTCTAAAATGGAAACAACATTATACCATCTTCAAACATTAAAAAATAAAGCATTCTCTCTTTGCACTTTGAACATTAACACCCCGAAGGACCAAATCACCAAAATCAAACGAAAGCAAAAATAAATATAACAATGAGGTCGGTGAGATGGTTATTATTTTTCAATTTAAAATATCCCCCACTTAATTGACAGCAAGTCTTGAATAACCATAGACAATAGTCACTTTCTCCAATCAATATACGGTAACTATGACCAAAAACTTTCCAAATAAAAATCTTTTTCGACTCTCTATTTTCACCATAATCGAGTTCCTTATGAATTGGGTGTATGTGGGGGTTGCAAGAAAGCCTCAATGAAAGTTATATGAACCAAGTAACAACTAATAGTTTGTAATACCTCAATACATATTGCAAAAAACAGAAGAAAAACCTGTTTTAAATCAAAACGCGTAAAACGGGCCTGCCATAATGTACGGATGTTAGCCGCCGAAACCCACCAGAAATTTTGAAACAAAAATGCTGCTTTAAAGCTGGGATCTCATAAGGAATTCATGAAAGTCCTCTTTCAAACCACCAGTGTCAAAGGGGTGTATTTTCTTGGAAGAGAACGATGTCAATTGCTTGGAACTGTGGTTAACTGCAGCCCTCAAAAGTTATGTCAAAGTGAAATTAAACTGATTCTTAAAACTTCTTTTTTTTGGTCCGCGAGGGTAACCCTTCTGGAAATTTTTTTCACCATATAAAAAGAAGGCAAGATAACTTTGATTCTTACAGAACTACTTATTCTCTTCGTTTTATTGCTATTTCTTTGTCTTAAAAGCTAGGAAAAATATTAAAGTAAAAATAAATAATTAACCAGTATCATTGGCTGCCTATATCTCTCCAACATATAGGCGGTCTCTCTAAGCTGGAAGATTAAACTTGCCAGTTGAATTGCTTAAGTTCTGCTATCTGATGATTAAATAAATAGACATCATTTAGCCCTATTGCAATTCACAAATTATTTTTTCTTAATATTCTTTTACTCTTGCGTGTGTGTGAAGTTTCTTGTGGATATCGCCTGAGCCTGTAAAAAGAAAGATCTTCTCTACCAATGTTTTGTTAGCCATTGATAAAAACAAATTGAAAAATGAAAAACAAAAAGAAATGCGCAAGCCCGGAATCGAACCGGGGGCCCAACGATGGCAACGTTGGATTTTACCACTAAACCACTTGCGCGTATTTAACTTATTTTCAATTCCTTTTGGAATCAAATTTAACTATCATGTTTGATCATTTATTTTGGACCAATTCTTACTAAAGTTGGGGTTAAAATGGTGATATTTGGTCAAGAATTTGCTTTCTAGTTAAGATACATTTAAATGTTTGTTATGACAGAAACAACCACCCCTTATTGGTTTGGTTTCGAGTTAGTAGTTGGTATTCTGTAATAAGACTTGTTTTTTTTTGTTTCCACTTAAACCGGTGTCTATTCTCCTCTATAAGTGTTTTAACGGTTTATTTAGGTTACTTTTCCAACATATAAAGATACAGTTCGATTCATTTTGTCTATAACACAAAAAAAAAACATTTTTAAGTGGGCATATACTCATTTTAAATAATTGGTAGACTTCTTACCATAAAACGTATTTATTACACCATGAACAACTTGATAATAATTTTTTTGTTTGAAGCAGCCCTCTATTGTCATAATATACATCTTACTTTAGCTATGTGGCAAGTTTTATGATAATACTCTAGTACTTAAATAAATTTGGTCAAAAACTCATATTTCTTCTTTTTGTTATGCCCCAATAACGAAATGAATATTTTATATTAATATATATTCATAACTTGAGTCATTTTACATATTTTTATTTATTAAAATAATTTCATGATGCATTTATATAATAATCTAATTCTTCAACTATCTTCTCTTTTTTGCAAGAAAACTTTCCAACATGTCGGTACGTGGAGTCTTAGTGGTCTTCTTGCCTCTCGAGGAAACTGTCTTTGGTTTTGATTTTGTAGAGGTGTTCCCCCTCGGTGATGCTATTGAAGTTTTCTTTCTTGATAAATCTCTCTTGGGCTTAACATATTGTTCTTCGTCACTCATATCACTATCTTCTACAATAACATCATCTTCTTCACCAGAAATATTATCATCACTATCAGATATGACTATTGAATCTGGTGAACTTTCTCTCACCCTTCTAGTATTTCTTATACTAGACGACTCATTGTTAGATGAGATCAATCTTGAAGCTTTAGTTGATCTAGTAGAAGGTTTATGGGGTATAACGACATTTTCTTCTTCATCCGATGATGAAACAATAACATCTCCATCGAATGATTTTGATGATTTTTCCCTTGTTGATGAATTTCGTGGTACGTGTAATGATGTTTCTCTTGAAGTATTTGCCTTTTTAACTTCTTTTATTAATAATTTAATATCTTCTGGATTCTCTTTATCTAAAAATTGTTTACTAGATATCAATAAATCAACTTCAGTATTTAATTCTTTATCAATAAATTCTTTTAAAGCACTCTTTTCATCTTTATCAACAAATTTCTTAATAGCATCATTAAGTCCAACTTCTGGTAATAATGATAATTGCATCTTGTTTAATAAATCACTAATTAACATTTCAATTTGTAACTCGCCATTATTATTATCATCATTATGTAAAATAGCATTTTGTAAATTAAAATTATCAATATTTGAATTTTTATCCTTATTTTTTGTCGGTATTGGTTTCTTTTTCTTATAATATTGTATAATATTATTAGTATTTGCTACACGTCCAACAAATCTATTACTAAATCTTCTTGGATTTTCAACTTGATAATCAAGCATGTCATTAACAATTGTTTTATTATTCTTATTATTTTGTCCTATATAATTGTTTGGTGTAGTTGTAGGTCCAGAATAATTAACTCTTAATCTAATTAAAGGTAAAGGAATATTGACTGAATCATCGGGATCATCTCCATTTTGATCTATATTTACTCCATCTTCACGTAATTTTTCCATTGTTTCTTTATTTGCCTCGTCAATCATTTCTTCAACTTGTTCAATTAAATATTTTGTAATTGCATCTTTATCATGTGGATTTAAAAAAGTTACTTCATTTAAAGCAATATTTTTCATCTTAAATGTTCTTACTGTAGTTAACGGTACTGGAATCAATGTTGGATGTCTTTTATCTTGTTTATAATTAATATCTAAGATAAAAACATATTTTGGTTTAGCTTCTGCATCACATAAAGACGTGGCGACAGATGAACCTGGTTGTAAGACATTAAAATCTCTTGTTGGATTATAGACTAGATTAGGAATACATTCATGTTCATGACCCCAAATTACCATATCTAGAAATTCAGGTAAGAATTGTTCAGGTAAAAAAGCAGTATTTGTATGACCAGTATGATTTTGGTGAACAGCCATTATATTAAACCATTCACCATCGCGTATGGTAGGGACTTCAAAGACAACTCCACCTTCTTTAAATGTACGAAATAATCTTTCTTCTCTAATTGATTGTAAACCATATAATGCTAACTTAGTCTTACCCTTTTGAAACAAAAGTGGTGATAATTTAATCTTATCAGTTTCCAAAACTTTTCCATAATGATTTACTAGTCCACTGACATGTAATATATCCATAGGACAAAGTAAAGAGTCACCTGTGGCATCGTCATGATTCCCCGAGATGGCAAACATTGGAATAGAAATATTGAAATTCGGATCTTCATAATTAACATTAGTGAATTCACTATAATTCAATACTTTTGAAGAATCACTTAATAATTCTAGTTCGCATGGTTTATCCCCCATACATGCTAACCTAAGTGATCTCATCACTTGATACATGGATTTCTTAGAAGGTTTATTAATATGAAACAAATCACCACTCTGCAGGATCATATCTACTTGATAATCTTTAGCAATCATCATAACCTCGTGGAAAGTTTTCCAGGAATCATTCCCAGTAATTGGGTCGTTCTCGTTATACCCAACATGATTATCTGTGGTAATCAGGATACGAATAGTGTTCTCATCTGGCAACTCCATTATTTCTTCAATTAATTAATAGATATATTATAGCAATTTAAAAAAGGAAAAAAAACCAACAGCCCTGCAACTTCAACTGAATTTCAAATTAGAATATGTTTCAGTCAAACCTATAATCCCGTGGGTACAATATAAATCCTGATATACAGCATTTGAATGTTCTTCATCCTCTGTAAATCTGAAATTTAAGATATTAAAAAAAGTGTCGTTAGTATATACAGGTCATATAATTAAATAATAGTACAAAAATAGGTGAAAGGAAGGGAATCTTTCTACGCATTATATATGTAGATACGGTCATTGATTCTGGATGGTCTCCACAACTTTTAATTTCCTGGAATGCGTGTCGAAAAGATTTGAAAGCTCTTCAAAATTGGTTTCACGCAAGTTGCATTCCATCATCTTCTTGTCCTTAAATGTCACTTGCACTTTGGGGTCCTGTTTGGGATCTGTGATCAACTCTTGGACCATCTTTGTGCCCAGGATCCGTTGTCTTGGAGGCACAGAGGCCATGACGAGTCTAGCAGTCTTGGCTGGTTGTCATTACGTATGAAATACAGTTCTTGTTAGTAGAACACTAAGGGAGACATACATCTTCCAATGCAAACATACCTTCTTTCCCGAAGGGATTGAATTTGACAAACACACGGGTCATATATTTCGTAATCATTCTCACAGGGTGTGTGTCTTGTTTTAACAGCGTTTGGTTGTCGTTGCTTGGTTAGATCTCTTTCTTTTTTTATTTAAATGCTTAGTTCTTATAGCTTGGAAAGTCCTGTTAAATGGCATAAAATATCAACTTTAATATATAGTTTCTATACGCAATATAAATATATATACATTTGTAAATTATGTTATATCTTGCTACTCTGTTTACTCTGAGCTCCCACGATAAATGTGGAAAGGTGAGGCTTGTGATGTTGGAAAGATCAAAGCATCTGCAATCACTGTGTTACTACGTCTCGAAGTGGAATATACAATCAAATCAGCCACATCTTCAGCTTCTAATGGAGAGACATCCTTATACACCCCAGAAGCCCTTTCAGTATCACCCTTGTATCTTACCACAGAAAATTCAGTCTCTACAACACCTGGTGCAATTAAAATGACTCTGATCTTAGTATTAATCAATTCCTTTCTTAAACTGTCAGTGAATGCCCTCACAGCAAACTTGGAAGCACAATAAATTGACCCAGTTGGATAAGCATCTCTACCGGCTACAGAACCAACGTTAACAATATCACCAGAATTCTTCTTCTTAAAAATTGGTAACACTGCTTGAGTCATATTAATTAATGCAACTACATTTGTATCCATCATACCCTTAATATCATCAAGGGCAATGTTACCCACTGGATCAGATCCTAATGCTTTCCCAGCGTTGTTAATAAGAATATCAATGTCCTTGAAATCTTCTGGTAACGCCTTTAAGAATGGTTCAATGGTTTCAGTCTTGGTGACATCCAATTCAGCAATATGAATTTGTGCTTCAGGATATTGTTTTAAGATTTCTTCCTTTAAGCTTTCTAATTTAGTTAATCTACGAGCACAAAGAATTAATTTAGCTTTACCACTGGATGCATCCATATATTCAATTGCAGTAGCAGCACCAATCCCAGCTGAGGCGCCTGTAATTAAGACAATTTTACCAGCTAATCTTTCAGCAGCTTTTCTTCCTTGAGACATGTTTTAATAAAAGTGGATATATTTATGTTGGTGTGAATATTTCAATTTGACCTAAACAGTTTCTGTTTTCCTGCTTTCAAATCAAATGAGTTCCTTTTTCTGATTCGATATCCCTCGAGCTTCTTTTCTTTTCAAATTTGAAATTTCAGATAATGAAATTCCCTATCTTTTAAAGATTACAGAGATATACAATCTCATAAATTAATGGTTACAGGTTTGTATATTCAGAATAAATTAAATATTTTATATAATTGTAATGTGTGTTCTATGTATCAGAAATTCGAAAGGAAAATGGTCTGATGTAATACTTGAGCATATATATCAAATTTTCTTGCGGCTTCCAGTAGATCAATTATCCTGAATTGGCTCTGGTGTAGGTGATGCCAATGATACTACAGGACTTGTGGCAGTAGATGATGGTGCACCAATTCCACTTGGAACAATCAACGGAACACTGGCAAATTTGGAATCAAATGTACTAAAATCAATTGGGTTTGTATCTCTTGTAATCTCTTGATATTTCTTAATAACTGCCTTTTCTAATTCTAAAGAATCGGCATAAATTACAGAATCCTCAGTATTGTATATTCTAGCATTGGCAAACACTAGATGGAAATCCTCCACAACTTCAAATAATGAATTGTAAAGTTTATTATCAATATGAGTTCTGATATTTTCAAGGGCACATGGATATTTGATTAATAAATAATAATCTGGATAAACCGTCTTTGGAGGTTTCACTTGGAATACAGGTGATAGAGCTCTCCCCACTTCATTCTTATATGCCACAGCAAACTCATAAATCATCTCTGCTTGGCTTGCTACAACTTCACGGACTTGAATTGGAGCTGAATCATCATCTAAAGTTCTACTATAGGTTAATCCATATTTGCTCTTAGGGGTACGTCCACGACCACGACCTTTACCTCTACCGCGAGTAGCTTTACGAGTTTTTAATTTTGTTGATGTTCTGGCTGATTTAATTGATGTTTTCCCCGCAGGTGTAGATAAATGTTCTTCATCATCATGATAAGAAGCAGCAGTTTCAGAGTCACCCAATGAGTCCTGTGGAGTTCCAGCCACCGTTAATGGAGTCTCAGGTATACTCCCCTCTTCTGCGTCATCTAATTTAATTTGTTTCAATTTATCTGATGTATTATTGCTATTGGATCTACGCTTTCTGGATCTTTGATCTTCATTTTCATCATCATCGCTAATTTCAAATTGTTTCAACCATTGCTCTTCGGAAAGATCATCATTATAAGTAGTTCTCTTTCTATCTCTGGATGATCTGCTCTCCGTTAACGGTAATATTTCATTTTCCTTACTTTCATCTTCATCTGGAATCTCTTGAGTGTAAATAGCTGGAAGTTCAGATACATCCAATAATCTCGACTTAATTCCTTGTTCAGCATCTTTAGTAGCTCTCTCATTATCTAGGCCAGAAAATACAGATAATTCTTGGTCATTTCTGGCCAACAATTGATTAATTTCATTATCATTCAACTCATCTTCCTCTACTTCACCTGCAGCTCTTCTTCTTTTACGATCTTCTTCTGCCTCAAGTAATGATCTCAACAATGCCTCTTGTTCTTCTGCAGTAGATTTGTTATCAAACTTACCTGCTTGAATAACTTTCCCATCAATATCCAGCTTCTTATGAGCCCTTTCTAAAATAGCCTCTTCAACGGAATGTTCGGTGATTAGTCTCAAGATTCTCACTTCATTTTTTTGACCAATTCTATGTGCCCTATCTTGGGCTTGTAAATCTTGATGAGGATTCCAATCTGTATCAAAGATAATAACGGTATCTGCAGTTTGTAAATTTAAACCTAAACCACCCGCTCTTGTCGATAAAATAAAGCAAAAATATTCAGAGTTTGGTTCATTGAATAACTTCAAAAGTAAACTACGTTCATCGGATTTAGTATGACCATCTAATCTAAGATATTTGATATCCATAAATCTTAAAAAATCTTCTACAATATCCATAATTTGAGTCATTTGGAAAAAAATCAAGGCTCTATGCCCTGTTGCCTTTAGCTTGGGTAATACTCTTTCTAACAATTCAAACTTACCAGCTACACGCCAGATATTAACATTGGTTTCCCTTGTTGGATTAATTTGATCTTCAACCTCTTCGAAAACAAAAGGATGGTTACAAATCTTTTTCAGTTGCATTAATTGATTATTGAACCCACGAAGACCAACCATTTTCTTATTGGTATGATCACCAATATATAGTCTACGATGTTTTAGCATTTGTTGGTACATGATTTGCTGTAACCCACTCATCTTACATTTAATAACCTTTTCAACCTTATCGGGTAAATCCTTTTCTACATCCTTCTTCAAACGACGTAACAAGAAAGGACGCAACACCTTATGCAATCTTCTAATAACCAGTAAAGTTTCTTCTTCGCTTAGCTCGATCTTATCCTGACCACCGGTATTGGCAAATGGTGTATTAAACCATTCGTCAAAAGATTTAACAGAATTAAAGATTTTAGGTAAAACGAAATTTAATAAGGCCCATAATTCTGGTAAATTATTTTGTAAAGGAGTACCAGTTAAAATTAATCTATAATCTGAATGGTAAAAAGTATTTAATGTTAATGATAATTTGGATTGTGCATTTTTCATTCTATGCCCTTCATCGATAATCATATGAACCCATTTTATTTTGGATAATAATGCCTTTTCTTTGATAATATATTCGAAGGTGGTTACCACAACATCAAAGTTTCCACTCCTAATAGTAGCTTGTTTTATCTTTCTTTCAGCTGGGGTCCCTTTAAATGAAACTGTACGAAGAGTTGGGGCCCATTTTGCAAATTCATTACTCCAATTTGATAGCGTTGACAATGGAACAATAACTAAGAATGGACCATGTACATTCTTCATTTCATATAGGTAAGTCAATAAGGAAATAGTTTGGATAGTCTTTCCTAAACCCATTTCATCGGCTAAAATCCCGTTTAGATGATTATTAAACAAAGATACCATCCATTGTAAACCCTTTATTTGATATTCCTTCAAGGTACCACCAACAAGAATAGAAGGTTGCTGTTTAATTTCTTCTTTGACTTTATGAGCAACATTATAATAATCAATATCGCCTTGCTCATCTGTATCAGAATCATCATCCTTCAACTTGGAATCTTCAATCATTGATGAAATCGGGGTCCCTGTAGCACCAGCAGCCTCTTCACTCTCCTCCTTAAGGTGAGACTCAATCATCCCTTTTGTAAACTTTTGCTGATCTTTCACAGCTCTAGTCAATGAATCTAAGAACTCATTAGTTTGTCTTAATAAATGAGTAATTCTTGTATCTTTTGTTTGATCCAATAATTTGATATAAGCCTCTTCATCATTGGCCTTAAGGGCTTGTAAACGCTCTTTAGCTTTCCTTTCTTGTCTCTTCTGCTCCTCCTTTTCTAAATTAGCATGTAAATTTGTTAATTTATGACCGAATTTTATTCTTTTATTTCTAGCATCTAATCGATTATTAAATGCTTTAGTGGAAGTTTCTAGGATATATTTCAATTTCATTGATTTTTCTTTTCTCTTCTTTTCATATTGTTGTACTTCATGTCTTCTGAAAAGTTCATCAGTTAAAACAGTGTCTTGGAAGTTAATATTTCTAATCTTAGATAAGAAGTTTGGATGCGTATTAGTTAATAATGAATTCTGATACCATTCAAACTGTAATACATGGCCTCTAATTGCTTTCTGTAATGGTAATAATTGTAAAGCACGATAATCAGCCATGGCCTTATCTTTTGCTTCTTGATCAAAGTTATCGTCAAGTAAAATTGACAGACAGTCATTTGCTGCAGTATCCAGATTCAATGCAATAAGGGTTTGGTATATTTCAGTTGCTGTATGAGTATCTATTCCTTCTGGTAATAATGAAGGTATAATTGTAAAATCTGCATTTTCTTTTGGGAATAAAGATTCGTAAGGAATAGTAGAATCACACACACTGGGTAAAGTATACGAATCAACCATAATATCGGGATCTTCTATTTCAATGATTCTTTCGGCTGTGGGATTTTTTTGTCTAAATTCTTTTAATAGAACTGGAGCTGCTTGAACAGGAGCTTCTTGACTCTCGATAACCTTCTTCTTTAGATCAGGTTGTTGCTGTTGTTGTAAATTCTGCTCTTCTAATTTCACTAAAGTATCTGGTTTCGTCTGTTCATCTTGCTTGATAGTTGTATGATTTTCCATTGCTGGGGATGTTGTAGCTGCAACTGGCTTCTGTATTTCTGAATTGACGTTGGACGCACTCGGAATTTTAGAATTTAAATCATGAGCACGATTGTTTGGTGATTGTTCAGTGTGAGTCGGGTTAGTCTTAGTATTATCTAGTGTAGTGTTATTGGGGATATTTGAAGGGCTTTCAATGCTTTTATTATCAACAATGGCATTATTCCCATCAGTAGAGGTTGTTACTGGTTGCTGTTGTGGTGGTGGTGGTATTGAGGTCGTATTTTTATCTATAAGTGGTGATTGAGAAGCTGTTGGACCACGGTGTAACACTTCGTATTCTTTTTTCATCCTTAAGTATTCACCCAGGCTTAATAAAATTTTTTTAAATTCTGGAGGATGTGAAATTGATTGTTGTATGATTGCTTGAAACTCATCTGGTACCTTTTGATGATTAACTAAACATTTTAATGCAGTAATTTGTGCTCTTAGTAAATGTGATTGATTTGGTGTAAAGATATTTGGATGAGTAGATGAAGGTTGATTATTTTGCATGGGAAGCGGATTATGGTTCTGTTGATGAAATTGTTGTCGCTGATTATCATTAAATGATTGGTGTGATTGTTTACTCTTCAACTCATCAAGAGGGATATTATTACTGTTTGGGGTATTTTGATTACTGTTATTGTATATTTGATTACCGATTAGCTCTTTAGGTTGATTTCTTACAATTCCACTACTGAGACTTGATCTTGGAGATATTCCTTGGTCTAAAGGTGCAATCTTTGTTGGAGGCACGTATGGGTTTGGATTTGACATATCATTTGATGTAGCAGAAACATTTCTACTGAGGTTATTCTTTGAATCAGCATTTCTTATAACAGGGCTACTATTATTGTTATTATTATTTTGATTATTAGGGAACGTACTATTAGGAACCTTGATATCCGACGGACTAGATCTATTAACCATGTTAGGCTTTTCATTGTTATGGGTATTATTATTACTATTCAGTTTATTTTGTTGTTGTAATTCTTGTTGTTGTTTAGCTGCCACTTGTAGAGTCTTTGTTAAAAACACAAATTCAGGAACATTAGGTGCATTTTCACCATGTTGAGAACGTAATTGTTGCCACCTAATGTAACATCTATTAATTTCTTCTTTGGTAAATCTTTTCTGAGGAACTTCGATATTCATGATTGATATGGCTTTGGAATATTCAAAATGACGCGTAGTATATGTATTAGTGGAAAGGAAAAAAAGACACCAAATTTAATGGGTCGGTATGGGGTGTAATATGTAGGAATATTTAAAATGGGAGGGGGAGTAGTATGTATAAGATAGTTCCCAATCGAGATCGATATGAAATAGGATTTAAACCTAAAAAGAATGATATATTAAAGATGAAAATAAAATCGATGCGATTTTCCACTGATTGTATTCAACCCACAAAGCACTGTATTTGCTATCTATTATATCCAACACGTCTGTGGAGAGTGGTATACCTCTTATATCTGGAGATCTGGGCGGTTATACTTGACAGACAAAATTGGGTCTTCACTTAAAACTGTATCTCACGCATTAAACAAAAAGAAGCTTTCCATCGCTTTTGGTATTTTTTCTGTTTTTAATCTGAAATTCACTGTGTCTTTGACGTTAGCAATAAACAAAAAAGTATCACTTTGCACGTGCAGTTGTATATAGTGTATACCTTGAATAAATATTGCAGAGAGGATCAGTCTTCTTCCTCTGCCTCGGCACCGAATAACATCATCATATCTAAGTCATTTTGGTCTAAAGATTCGTCGCCGTTTACCGCGGGTTTGGGGTGTTCTTGGTCGTCTTCTTCAGCATTTTCTTCCTCTGCGGACTCTTCCTCGTCATCCTCGTCATCATCTTCATCAATGTCATCTTCTTCATCATCATCGTCCCCTTCACCGTTCTGTTGTTGTGGTTGCTGTGATTTATCCTTATTTTCACCAGCACCATTATCTTCTGGGTTAGAACCATCTGGTTGTGTGGAACCTTCACTTGTCTTTAATTGTTTCTTTTTTAATTCAACTTCTTTTTCTAACTTCTTGATACTATCCAAGAATCTTGATTTTAGTAAAGGATTGGTGGCCTTGTCCACTTTACGTCGGGTATGTGCCAGTGTGCTTTCTAATTCTTTCAATTCATCTGCCAATAATTCAATATGCTGTCTCTTTTCGTTCTTGCCACCTCCAGATCCACCCTCATTATCCTCTTCTTCCTCTTCTTCTTCTTCATCTTCTTCAGATTCTTCCTCTTCAGATTCTTCCTCTTCGGCACCAGATTCTTCAAACAAGTCTTCACCACCACTCTTTGGTTCATTTTCATTTTCATTTTCTTCCTTCACTTGGCTGGCAGTTTTCTCAACCGTCCCAGCTCTGACCCCCCCTTGTAACTCTTCTTCTTCTTCCTCACTCTCAAATGCAGCCTCAAGATCCAACTCTTCATCTTCCTCCTCTTCACGTTCCTTTTGAAAACCAGACGTATCGATGACAGAGGCTCCTGCTTGAGGTCGAATGGATGATACAGGTTGTATTATTAGTTGTTGTGGTCCAGCCGCTAAATTCATTTGACTGTGGGAAGTCAGTGGTAAAGATTTAGTATTTATTTCCTCTTCAGTGATCAATTCATATGTAATCTCTTCCGCCTTATCATCGTCAGCTAATAATGAATCTACTACACTTTCCACATATTCAAATTCAGTTGGATTCATTTTTCTTCTAAATCGACGATTTCTCACATTGTATAATGGTGCTGTTAATCCATGCCTATAATCATAACCCTTTGTAGCAATCTTATTTAATTCTGTGGGGGTTAAATGATTGTTACCATGATGGCTATGATGTCGCATTAACTTTACCTTTTCTCGACTAATTTCATCTATAATATCTTCATAATGATTACTTATCACATCTTCACTATCAGGAACTTGTAAATCAAATACTTCATCCTCTGTATCAATTGTCTTTACACACAGAAGCATTTGACTTACATCAAATGTCTTTAAAAGATTTTTCCTATCCACACTCTTATTTACCTCAACAATAGTTGGTAAATCAACCAGTATTGCACCATACATATATCCATTTATTGTGACTACTGCATGTCTTTCACTGAGCCATTTGACGCCGATTCCAGAGTAATCACCAGCTTCAATGGAATTCCTTACAAAATCAACCTGTGTATCTGGTACAACTCTTAGTACGATCCCTGATTCAATTAATGGATCATTCTCAATGTCAGAATCCTCTGAATCGTAACCTTCACCGGGGACACGAATCGCTTTCACTCTTACTCTTGGTTCATGTTTCTTCAATTTCAAGCCATTTTCATCTTTCTTCTTCAAATTCAATTTCACCTTCATGGAACCTGTCTTCTCTACTAATTTATGATCAGAATTCTTCTTCAAGTTTATCTTAATTTTGGGTCTAGTGACAACAGGTTCATTATTCATCTTAGTCTTTATCTTAATCTTCTTTCTCACGGGAGATTCATTCCCATTTTCTACCGATGGATCCCCACTCTTGGATCTTTTAATCTTAACCACAGCCATTATTGTAACGTTGCAGTCACTAAGGTTCTTCCTTTGTGTTTCTCTCTTAAATAGTATTTCCCTTCAACCTGAAGCTCATCAAATTCTTCTACAAACTTTTCAATATTCTATAATTTATTTTTCACCAAAAATTATGTGCAAAAGTAGGCAGAGGGCCTACTGTCCTTAACTATGATTAAAAAAGTAGAATATATAAATAAGGAACATGCCAATTAGGATTCCAACTTTGGAAGAAATCAATTCCATTAGGCGAAGTTATCGTTTCCAATATTTGATTAATCCTAAGATATGTCAGAAAATATTTTCTAAATTAAAATTAGAAAATGTGTATCCCAACAATCTTAAGAATCTGAAAGTCTTAGACCTTTATCCCGGACCTGCCATAACGTCCGTGGTGTTTAATAATATGTACAATCCAAAACAACATTTCCTGATGGATAGTCGAAACTCATTTGTTGAGTTTCAAGATCGATATTTAATTCCATATAATAATGATGATAAGTTAACCATGATACGAAAGGATCCCTACGATTGGAGTTCTTTCACAGATTTAATCGAGGTAGAGAAGAAACTGGAGCCAGGATTTCAAGATAGAACACACATTCATAACGAGTTTTTAATTATGGCTAATGTGACTGAGAAAAAACAAGAAGGTTTAATTATTCAATGGTTGAATTGTCTTGGTTATAAGAATTGGTTAATGAAATATGGTAATGTTAAGATGTTATTATGGGTGCCTACTCAAACTGCAATCAAATTATTGTCTTTACCTGGGATGAGGCATCGTAATAAATGTTCTTTGCTATTAGAGGCATTTGCTCATACAAATCTTGTTGCGATATCAGAAAGTTCTAACTTAAAACAATTTGACCAAGAATTTGTGGAAAGATGTGATCCCATAATTATTGATAATATAACTGATATTTTCCCTAAGAATATTAATCATTCTATGTCTTTATTAGAAATTGACCCCAAGGATCAAAACATTGACATTGATACTTGGGATTATGTTACCAAACAGCTAATGATATTAAGGAGAACACCACTAATTGACGCAATAGAATCTTTAGGACATGGTGCAAGAGAATATTTTATAGAGAAGATTGAAGATAAAAATTTTTTGAAAAGATGTCCAGTCACTTTCACTTTGAATGATTTCATTTATTTGACTGAATTGTTTATGAATTGGCCCTTTAAACCAGACATATATTTGGAATTATATGATCTCAAGACGGACGATCTAAGGTAGCTGTTTACAGGTATCTGAACTTAAGATTAAACAAGATTTTAAAAATCTTTGTGAAATCTGGTAAAATTATTGATGAGGATGACATAAACAAGTTCATTTCAAACAATGAAATACCTTGCCTCGAACGTTTTTCCAGATTTCAATCTTTGTTTACATCAGCATGATTTGTGCACTTTCTTATTGCGCCACAAGCCAGTGTATTCTTTTAAAGGACACTCCTCTTTGAATGTGTCACAATTAATCCCAGAACGCATACTTGTAGAATAGAAAGATGGTAATTAAAATATCTTATCCCTAAAACCGGCAAGAAGATGTAATATTTTAACTCTTATAAAAGATACTTTCACTTTTATTTTGCTATGGTGAGTTATATACAATTACAGGTACCTTTTGGCAACAGACTATTTCAGTAGACATTCATTAGTTGTTACTTGATATAGACCAAATATAAGTTATGGGGTATAACCTACTCGCCAAGATTAGCTAAAGATCATCTTTATAGCGGACAAATTTGGTCCTTGAGAATATTGTGTCACAGTTTGTTAAAAGGCTTTAACAGTTAGGGACCAATAAGTATTGTCATTGACTTACACGTAGGTAAAACAAATAAATGAGAACCTTTGACTCCAAAGACATTCATTTCAGGCCACTTTCCCATTTGGTAAACCTTACCTTGTGTTGGGTTTTGGCTATCCACAACACAATAGCCTTTCTTTTGTGTGTAGATTCTGATTGTTTTTTTTTCTTACTTTTTCCACTAATATTGCAGGGAAATTGAAAAGTAACTCCCGAAAACTGAAAAAATATGGAATGAGTAATAATAGTAGAGTCAATAACTGTCATTAACTTTCATCTTATCTGGCACCCCGTGAATTTGTACATTTATTTATAAAGTCAACTTTTTTTTGAAAAATAACAGTTTACTTTTATTCTACTTTTTTCAACATCTTCTTTGGAAAAATAATATACTTTAAAGATCATTGACTGAATAGAAATATAAACAAAAACATATAAATTCCAATTATAACTTTATAGTCTCACCATAACAATGACAGGAGAATCTGATAAAACTCAAAAACCAATTATTTTTGCCCCTGAAACATATCAATATGATAAGTATACTTTATCTGAAGACCAATTAGATAAAGATCCAATTGAACAATTTACCAAATGGTTTGATGAAGCTAAAGCTGATCCAAAGGAAAATTTGCCAGAATCTATAACATTTTCTTCAGCAGAATTACCAAGTGGGAAAGTTTCATCTAGAATTCTTTTATTTAAAGAATTAGATCATAGAGGTTTCACCATTTATTCTAATTGGGGTACTTCAAATAAAGCACATGATATTAAGACAAACCCAAATGCTGCTATAAACTTCTTTTGGAGAGACTTACAAAGACAAGTGAGAGTGGAAGGTTTCACTGAATTTGTTAATCGTGAAACCTCTGAACGTTATTTCAGAACAAGACCAAGGGGTTCTAAGATTGGTGCTTGGGCCTCTGAACAATCTCATGTTTTGAAAAATAGAGACGAATTAGAACACCAAAAGATTGAGAATGAAAAGAGATGGGAAGGTGTAGAAGATGTTCCATGTCCTCCATATTGGGGTGGTTTAAGGGTAGTCCCATTAGAAATTGAATTTTGGCAAGGTCGTCCAAGTCGTTTACATGATCGTTTTGTTTACAAGAGAAAGACTGAAAATGACCCATGGGAAATCTTTAGATTAGCCCCATGATTTATTTTACTCCTCTACCCGTATCTCCATGAACTACTTCGTTTGTTTGTTTTCTTTAACTTTGCTTTACTTTATTTATAGCATTATATAAGTACGATTTTTAATAGATATAGACTATTATTTCAAGTTGCATTTCTGTTCATACTACATGCATATTATTAAGTTATCATTTTATCTCTATTAACAAGTTAATGTTTCTAGAAAGTATGTTTTACAGGCTTTAATCTCCCTGTATTAAAAATCTCCCGATCTCACTTTAAAAGGAACCCCTACCCTTTTGTTTCCATCCAGTTCTCACAGTATGTTTTTGTTTTTGTTTGTCTTTTTTTGCACTGAAAAATTTCGCTGGGAAAAAAAGAAAGAAAAGCAAAAAAATGCGATGAGCTGGAAATGAAAAATTTTGGAAAATTTTAAAATGGGGAACAATATTTAAATGAGATGAGCAGGGATAACTTAACAACCAATATATTGTTGCTTCTTTATTTATTATTTAATATAGTTCTAGAGATTTCCCAAGTTCATTAGGAAATAACTAAAAGAAGAAAATGAGTAAAACAACCACTGAAGATTCTGCCACTAACAAGGCAGATCTAAATGAATTCGAACAACATTATTTCAACTCATATGATAACTATGGTATTCATGAGGAAATGTTACAAGATACTGTTCGTACTTTATCCTATAGAAATGCAATTATTCAAAATAAGGACTTATTCAAAGGGAAGATCGTATTAGATGTTGGTTGTGGTACCGGTATTCTTTCCATGTTTGCTGCTAAACATGGGGCTAAACATGTTATCGGTGTGGATATGTCCAGTATTATTGAAATGGCCAAAGAAATCGTGGAATTAAATGGGTTTTCTGATAAGATTACTTTATTACGTGGTAAATTAGAAGATGTTGAATTACCTTTCCCAAAAGTTGATATTATTATATCTGAATGGATGGGTTATTTCCTTTTATATGAATCCATGTTAGATACTGTTTTATATGCTCGTGATAAATATTTAGTAGAAGGTGGTTTAATTTTCCCTGATAAATGCTCCATTCATTTGGCTGGGTTAGAAGATTCTGAATATAAACATGAAAAATTAGCGTATTGGCAAGATGTTTATGGGTTCGACTATTCCCCATTTATTCCTTTAGTTGTTAAAGAACCAATCGTCGATACTGTTGAAGGTCATTTGGTTAATACAACAAAGAACAAAATTATTGAATTTGATCTAAATACTGTTAAATTATCTGATCTTTCTTTCAAAGTTCCATTTAAAGTTGTAGCTAAGAGACAAGATTGGATTAATGGACTAATTTCATGGTTTGATATTGAATTCCCACATCCAAAGGGTAAAAAACCTATCGAATTTTCTACTGGTCCATTTTCTCCATACACACATTGGAAACAGACCGTTTTTTATTTAGAAGATGATCTTGAAGCTGAAGTTGGTGATATCTTAAAGGGTGAATTAACATGTCAACCAAACAAGATCAACAATAGAGATTTAGATGTTAAGATTACTTATGAATTTGAAGCTCATGGTGTGGATGCCAAAGAAAGATCTAAGAAGAACGAAAATGTCTACTTGATGCATTGATTTCACCTTTGTTGTTTCCTTCTTTTGTTGCTCTTAACTAAGAACTTATATTAATTTATTAATATTCCCATATTATTTCTATTATTCGCATATAAAAGTATGTAATAATCTTTATATCATTAAACAATTGTATAATATGTCTCATAAAAAAAGCAAGAATTCATTTTCAAACTAAAATCTACACTTAAATAGGGAAGTTTGTAAATAAATCTTGGAGATATCTTGTTAAAACAAATGAAAAAAGAAAATAAACGAAGTATATTAAAATGTAAATAAATAAAAAATTATATAATTATCTATATTTTTGTAATACCGTTTAATCGTGCTTTAAAGTTTCGGTGAAAACAGCAGCTGGCTTAGCGGCGGTCTTTTCAACCTTCTTGGAACCTAACTTTTCAGCGGCAAAGACCTTGGCGTATGGGTTTAATCTCAATAAGACTTGCTTGTTCTTTAATGGGTTCTTCTTTTGAACATGAGTACGCTTTTGAGTGGCTTGACCAGCTGGTCTAACAACAGATTGGATTTCAGAAGAGTTGATGATTCTGGTAATATCAGTAGTAGAGATGATATTAGCTGGTAAAGAGTAACCAGCCTTAGCAGAAGCAACGGTTTCAGAACCCCAGATGGAGTCTAATTGAGCAAAAGCAGCTTCAGTCCAGATAACGAATCTACCTAAGTGAGCACCTGGAGCTAATTGTAATAAACCTAAAGAGGCAACGTTGGCGGTTTCGACACCTGGAACATTTCTTAAGGCCTTGACAATACCATTGTCTTGGGCGTAGACAACTAATGGACCCTTTCTTTGAGTCCATCTTCTGTTTCTGTACTTACCCTTACCAGCTCTTAATTTCTTAGATTTTAAGACCTTTAATAAATCAGCAGAGGCACCGACAGCCTTTAAAGCAGCAACGGCTTCCTTAGTCTTTTGAACAGATTCTAAGTCAGAAGAAACAACTAATGGAATTTCTGGAATCTTTTCAACTCTGTGACCTCTAGCTAAGACCAAAGAAGCGACAGCGGAAGCAGCAATAGCGGAAGCAGTGGCGTAACGCTTTTCGTTGTGGTTGACCTTAACGTTCCACTTTCTCCAGGTTTTAGTTGGAGCGAACATACGACCACCACGACACATGTTACCGAAAGCACCTTGACCGGATCTACCAGTACCACCACCACCAACTCTTGGAATACGGGCGACAGCACGACCAGTACCCCAGGATTCGGCAGAGGTTTGGTGACCAGCCTTTTCAGAGACAGCGTAAGCTTGTCTCTTGTTCTTGTTAACAGACTTGAACACAGAGTGGACAATATCTGGACGGATTGGGGCAGCAAAGACGGCTGGCAATGGTAAAGCAGTAGAGGTAGCTTCACCGGTTAAAGAGTGAACAGTAACTTGTGGTTGAGACATTATTCTTTGGTGTTTTCTTATTATATAATATACAAAAAGAACAATTAGAAAATCAAAAAGAAATTTTGAACAAGACTAAGTTTCAATTGGAATCAAAAGTGCAGCTTATATATAATTCATGACAATGTTCCATAAAACTTTTGGGAAAAAAAAAATTCGATGTCGCAAAAAAAAAAATTTTCACTTTTTTTCCTATTGTTCTTAAATTAAAAGAGGGTAACGTAAATGAGGTCTGGATGTACAAAACAGGTATTATCTTAGTATTTCCTAAAAGAGTAATTTGAGCTTTTATCAAGATGTTACCGGATTCGACTTGTATTGATTGGAAATGTATTGGCAAAGTTTAATTTTGAATATAATACTCTGTAAACTGAATTGACAAATGATGTTTAGTAATTCGGGAAGTTGAAACTGAAGGCCAATAAACTTGCCACTATCCGATGACATTGAGGTATATGAGAAAAAGCAAAAAAAATAAAAGTTTACTGAGTTTACATGACAGCAAGAGCCCCACTTAAGCTACCGTTAAAAATAATTTCAAGCTTGTATTATTAAAGTCCGCTATGTACAGATTATGATTACTTATCCCCATAGACTTTCTTTCTCTTTGTTCTGAACCTAAGTATTATTTTAGGGGTTTCATAGGCAGCCTCTCAGTGTTTATGCTCTTAATAAACCTGCTGAAATCACCAACTCGCTTAGATATAATATATTGTCTATATTTATAGCATAAAGTTCACATATACACCACCATGATCGTGTTCATTGAGAAGTCAATAAAGATAACAGTGGGAATGTACATCAATGTATTGTGTCGATTATATAGAGAAAATTATTCATTTTGAAACGGAACCATTTTTTTTATTTATTTATTATGGATACTAATCAGCTTTGTTTTTTTATAATAGGTCAAAAGCTATTAGTTGCTTATTCACAACTTTGTAAGCTTTGTAGTTCAAGATGAAAATTTTGTCTCAATACACATAGGATAATGAGCATCAAAAAAAAAAAGCAAACCAACAAAAAAGGAAATAAATAAACATACCTAATCTGTGTTTCCTATATGTGTAATTGCACAGATCTGATATACTCGACAGTCATCATTGCGAGTCAAATGACACAGTATTAGACATCTTTGATTGTTTTATTGTGTGTTTATTTAATTCTACAATTAAGTATTTAATGTATACAGGAATAGATTTACCAGCTAAATCTAGTGCCTTTATATATTATTTATTTACAGGACAGTAAGTATTAATTCATATTTCTTTTTCTCAGTCTTCTTTTCGTTTTCTATTATAACTACTTTTCTTTTTCTTGAATCATAGGTAGATGGCTAGAACCATCTGTTGAAGCAGGATATACATTTGTATGAGGTTTTAATATTATGAAACATGGTTATTTCTAGAATACGTAATGGTGAAATATAGATGAAACAAGTTATTTGAGAGAACCTTGTGATACAGACATTCTTGTAAAAGAGTATATAAAGGCAATAGATTTAGTTGTTAAATCGTATTACTGTGTACATTAAATCATTTAAATATTTAATAGAGAAATAATAAAATACACAAAAAGAATATATAATATATTATTATGTCAAATCTAACCGTGTCTACTGGATCCACTATGTTAAATGTGGACTATACTCGTTACTTGCAGCAACATCTACAACAGGTAGAACCAAATAACCCTTGCAAACGGGGGGGAAATACCAAAAAGAAATGCTTCCAATCGGAGTCGAACCGATGATCTCCACATTACTAGTGTGGCGCCTTACCAACTTGGCCATAGAAGCTTGAATTTCTTGTTTTCCCGAAAATTATCTTATTTATTTTAATAGAAAAAGAATGTCATGCCTTTTTTCTTTTTTCCTTTTAAATAATCTATATTTGAAACAAAAAGGTTGCCAAATTGTTTTCCTTTCTTTTAATCAATGTTAACTCAATTTTAAGCAAATTCAAACAGAGAGCTTACTCTTTTTTTAGTTAATAATGCTTCTTTAACCCTACTGACGTATGCTGAACCGCAAAAAAAAAAATAAATAAATGAAAAACAGTACTCCAAAGGTTGCTATTTTGAACCAGAAAACATTCCCCATGATAAAAATAGTTTTGACCGTTGTTTCTTTCAAAACTGCTTTAATGATACATTTTTGCCATCAAAATCTAAGGGTTTGCTATGAAAATAAATATTTTACATATCACTTCCCTCTTGTCAAAGGAAAAAAAAATTATTTTTATTTTACGTAATTTATTGTCTTTGGAGACAGAATTATAAATATTTAGCAGTTGTAGTGTTTTTTTTCCCTTAGTCCTATTATTATTTATAATTTTCAATTAGAATAAAAAAAGTCGCTTTCTACATTAATAAAAATACCAACATTCTTTTTTTGCGAAATTCGTAATTGATTACTTTTAAAAGGAGTCAACTTTTTTTTAAAGGCTTCATCTTTTCGGTAAAGATCTAGTATTTATTTGATAAAAGAAGTTACTTATGTTATACAAAAAATGAGAGAGTGTTTTAGTGTAATATCAAATTCTGTTTCTAAAGTCACTAATAGAATTTCAATATATACATATTACATAGTATACCTTAAACAAGATAAGATACATGGTTTTACATATGGACAAGTGGCCGATAAAATTTTTTACTAAAAGAAAAAAACGATGTCTTGTATCTTTTCTTTGATACATTGTGATCAACATTTCTGACGTCTACTATTACTCTGGTTGGTAGAATGGATTATCTTCGTTATTTGTCTCTTGTTCTATTCCCTGCGGAACCTGAGAATGTCTTTCTAAGGGACTTTTGTTTAGCGCATCTAACTGTCTTGTAGAACGTGACGATGACTTTAAAGGACTATTCTTCCATAACCCAACTGGAACACTTCTTTCATTCCATTGTCTCTCGGTAGATATATCGTTATCATTGATAGTACTACTTAACTGGTTCGGTATTCTTGCTTTTAGCCTTTCTTCCAAGGCTTTTTCTTGTAGCTGATTTATAAGATCAAACACTTCATCTTTTGAAAGCGTTAAAGAGGTTGGAGGTCGTCTTAACATAGAAACGTTTCGGGGAAGTCAAATTCAGTAACGAAAGCTTTGTTATGCTTATTTAGTCCGTCCTTAGTGTCCACTGTCTATCCTCAAAATATCATTATGCTATTTCGATTTTTTTTGTTTGTTTTGTTTTCCGATGATTCTTCAATTTGCATTATGTCCCTTCATTTTTTCGTATAGAAAAAATCGTATATAAGGGACTAAATTTGGTTTTCAACAGAAAAAGTTGGTCTCTTCTTTTTTCCTTTTTAATTTTAAAAGAGGCTGGGTAGAATGTCTCCAATTGATTGAATATTTACAATTTTTATGTATATATGAAGTCAGGAGGCGATGGTAGCACACTACACCTAGTGGGATCCTTTCTACTAATAATGGTATGCTACATATTATTGTTGTTGGATCCACTTATTATGGATCTAGTAGATGAATCACAACACCACATGGTTAGTGAAAGGTAGTGTGTATTTGTTTATTGGTACTATGGTCTACCTAGGAATCTTAGGTTCCTGTTTGGTTTTTGGGTTTTCTTCTTTTTTTTTTTTTTTCCAGACCACATAGTATCAATGGCCTCAACATTTCGTGGTAGGTTTATCTATTTTTTGGTTATTGCATCCTGTATTATTCTGCACTTTTATCCTAAAGATATTAGGTTAATTTCGGTCTAGTCGAGGATGGTAGATGATGGTAATAACACCTCAAGTGGAGGCTGTCAACCCTACATTTTTTTCCTTATCACATGATGCGGCATTATTCTACAAAATGTTAAACATTTAATAACATTTCATCGACAAGTTTCCAATGGACGTTCCAACCTCTGTCCTCATCATCATAATTTTTCTTTAAAAAACGCACTTTTTGCCTAGGGTAAAGCCATCATTTTCGTTCATCCCACCTCCATTATCTTAACTAACATGTCGATAAATCATTGTGGCTCATAACTCAACCTTTACACAAGAATATAGGGTTTTGATATAATTTCCCGAGTCTTTTTTCGCAAGTGAAACGTATAATCATCCGGGGGTCAGGCAGCATATATGGATCAGGGATATAGAGAAGACACGTTTTGGATAAGTGCGCTCCAGCAGGACGTCTGGGAGTCCCAAATGTCACGATCAACTTTTTAAATCTGGGAGGCCGAGAAGGATATTTCACATTAGACTAAATTTATCAACGTAATACAGGAGATAGGATCTCTAGCGATACAGCCGATAACAAGATTACATTTAGTAAGAGTATACTATGTGGACAGGTAAACACATGCGAACATGGAGCAAGGGCTTGAAAGCCAAAATCGCTAAACTTTTTGAATGCGATGGTAGTATATATTCCATTGACTGATTGAATATTTTCCTTTTATTGGAATTGCAAGAAGATGACTAGATGATGATCAAAGAAAGCCGATAGATTTTTTATGATTTCATAAAACACCGCAGTTGAGGGGGTTGTTCATCTATTCAAAGAATACGTGAATTGCTCATTGGGTCGTTACCCTTTGAAGCATAATATAGTTTATATGCGATGTATAAAAGAAGTATCATAATATATAATATTTAATGCTTCAGAGTTTGAAGTTCAGACTACAAACTCTATTAGTACATATCAGTAAAGTATTAGGATATTTGAAAATCTGTGAAGGGTTTCAGTATAAATATTCATCTATGTACTTATATAGGACGATGCATTTTGAATGAAGTTTTCTATTTTATGATGATCTTTAACTCCATCGGTTTCTACACCCCCTGAGACATCAACTCCCATAACACCACATATATTTAATGCATCTACAACATTTTGTGGAGTCAGTCCACCAGCTAATATGAATTGTACCCTTTCCGGTTTTTGTTCTTTTGCCCATTGATCAATTTGATTCCAATTCAATAATTCACCTGTACCACCCATAGCAGAATCAAAAAGTGGCAGACAATTTTGGGAAATTTCCCCATTGTTTAAATCAAGGACTTTGTCACAATCTTGCGGGAAAACACATCTCTTAATAATCGGTTTCTTTACTATATCATAATATTTGAGCCAGTTTTCATCACCATGTAACTGGATTATATCCAGGTTATATTGTTGTGATAGTTCTTGCACTTGTTCGATAGGTTGATTTTGGAATACACCAACTAACTTAACATCTTTCTTAACATCTTGAGAGTGGATCCACTCAGAAATCTTTACAGCTGCTGTTGATGAAATTGTTCTTTTTCTATTCGGTACACAGATAACACCGATATGTGTAGCTCCATTTAGGACAGCACATTGAGCATCTTCCAAATTCTGTAACCCACACACCTTAACTATAGTCATTCTTTATCGGTTTAGCGGTCGACAGTCTTTCTTCTTACGTAAAAGCTGCAAGATTTAAATCGTTTCTTCAAGAAATTTCTTTTTTTTTATTTTTATTTTTTTTTTGAAATTACTAAAGCTTTATATTTTTTTTAATATTATAGGAGTATATTATATATGTTAATTATTTAAGAATATTACAAAAATAAAATTATCATTTGATAGAATTTTAAATGTGAGGATGTGATATGTTTGTTATAAACGGAGAAAGAATATTGTGGCGTTATTAAGATATTTTTTTAGAAAACAAATGTTAAAGAACATCTAAGATCTTTCACCTCTTAATCTTCTGGCTAATTTAATATCCTTCTTTTGGATGGTAACTCTCTTAGCGTGAATAGCAGCTAAGTTAGTGTCTTCGAATAAGGAAACTAAGTAAGCTTCAACAGATTCTTGTAAAGCACCGATAGCAGAAGATTGGAATCTTAAATCAGTCTTGAAATCTTGAGCAATTTCTCTGACTAATCTTTGGAAAGGTAACTTTCTAATTAATAACTCAGTAGACTTTTGGAATCTTCTAATTTCTCTTAAAGCGACAGTACCTGGCTTATATCTGTGTGGCTTCTTGACACCACCAGTAGATGGAGCAGATTTTCTGGCAGCCTTGGAGGCTAATTGTTTTCTTGGAGCCTTACCACCGGTAGACTTTCTAGCAGTTTGCTTGGTTCTAGCCATTTTTGTTTGTGTAGAGATGTGTTGATGATGTTTTAGTATTAGCAAGACTAAAAAAGTATTGGACGTAAACAGACAAGAGAAAAGAAAAAACCGACAGGATAACAAGAAAGATTTCACACTTTATATATGTGAAAATTAGAACAACTTACAGAAGGGAATGGATGACCAAACAAGAAACCTGCTCATAACGATTCCCCAACAACACGAGATAAAAAAAAAAAAAGCAAAGGCATGAAACAAAACAAAACAAAACAACACACTAAAAAAAAAAGACTTGAACGACCATAATAAAAATGTCCATTTCACCATTATCAGATTTTTCCATTGGTAATGGCGCGAAACTCTGAGAACAAATTAATTATGGTGAGAGGACGAAACTATTGGTCCAGGAAACGCTTTTTGGTTTTTTGGAAAATAATATTCGTGTGCGCACTGAAATTCTCATACCGCTGACCATAATTAAACCATTCTGAAAATTTCGCCATATCCCCAATAATTATTTCGCGGCTTGTCAAAATAGGTCTGTTTATTATGGCCAGACGTGAAAAATTCAGTACGCTACGTATGAATCTTTTGTTCTGCTTATTTGTTTGTGTTTAGAAGGGGGAGCGGAAAGTTGAGGAAAAAACAAAATGGTGAGAGTATCTAAATTTATTGCTGATTGATAAATTATATAAAGAACATATATTTCTTAGTTTTTATTCTCAAGTTTTTGTCTTCTTTCTTTAATAGTTGGTTTTTATATAACTCTCTCGTTCATATCTTAGAATACCAACAAACATAAATATATATATAATCAATAATGTCCGGTAGAGGTAAAGGTGGTAAAGGTTTAGGTAAAGGTGGTGCTAAGAGACACAGAAAGATTCTTAGAGATAACATTCAAGGTATCACTAAGCCAGCTATTAGAAGATTAGCTAGAAGAGGTGGTGTTAAGCGTATTTCTGGTTTAATTTACGAAGAAGTTAGAGCTGTCTTAAAGGCTTTCTTAGAATCTGTCATCAGAGATGCTGTCACTTACACTGAACACGCTAAGAGAAAGACCGTTACTTCCTTAGATGTCGTCTATGCTTTGAAGAGACAAGGTAGAACCTTATATGGTTTCGGTGGTTAATTTTAAGCTCCTTAATATTTTATTCACAACATACTTTTTCCAATTAATGGAAACATTTATATTCCATCAACTAACTAATAAAAATAAATAACAACATAAAAAAATATAAAATCCCATTTATATATCTACGTATAATCAAATATTCACGTTAAATATTAATTTTGTATTATAATAAAATTATCAATAATAATATCACATCGTTTTCTTTTCATTTCTAGCTAAGATAAGAAAAACTATGAGTAACCATAGTAAGTCCAAAAAAATGATGTTTTTAAAGAAATACTCATTATTTCTAGGTTTAAGAAGTTAAATGTTAGAAACAAGAGTAGATTATTCTTACTATCTTTGCTTTTTGCCCCCCACTTCGACCCTTTTCTTATTTTGTTTATTTTAGTGCCTGCTTCATAATACGAATGCATGAAAAGCAAAACTAAATATTTAAAAGAAGTGAAAAAATGTTGATTAAAAAATTCGTATAGATAGTAAATTTGGTAAGATATATCAGTTTAAGAAAGTAGATTACGAAATTTTAAGTAGAAATTATTTTACAATTAACCGACTGTCATTTTGGTAACAGGTTTGTAAGAAAAGTATGTTAATAGAGAAATTCATTGAGCAGATAATGTCCGACATTCTGTTCCTCCTACATTAGTTGCAGCTTGCTATAAAACACCTAAAGCTATCCAAAAGAAAAAATGAAATTAGGAAGTTTGAAGCTTTATGAAGATTCAATTTAATGTAGGTTCTTTTGAAGCTAATGTATTTTTTAATATATATGTGTACTTCTTTGTTCAATTGAAAACGAGGGGTATTACCACTAACATTTTACATTCAAAAATACCCAAAGATTGCTTTTTTTTGTATTTACATTCATCACAGGACTTTCTTGGCTTATTTTTTCCAAGGTGGTTACAGAAGAAGTCCTAAAAAGGCCAATTGTCTCAATTTCTCAGTCACTAGTTTATACAAGTAGTCTCTGGCTATGTTCCTGGACTATTAAAATGGGACTTGCTTCTCCTTTTGCCCACTGGCTTGGTAAAATTCATAAATTCAACCACCTTTTCAAAGTCTATATAATTTCTCTCTCAAGAGAATTCGCGTCGCCGCTATTCATATTTGTTTTTCTTTTTCACGTAACATGAAAAAAAAAAATAATTATTCTGATATCAACAAAGTGCAGATCGATGGAAGAGTAAATTTTTAAAGAAATCCAACCAATATACGCTCCATTGTACAATCATTCTGCTAATCGCAGTAAGAAAGCTTATATAGAGAATATCTTTAACGCAACTACTCTTTCCGCTTACCCAGTTTTCCATTCATCATCTCTATTCCCAATGTCAAAAGATTTTATAAAATCTTCACCGTTGGATGGGTTACAAAATAATTTAAGATCCTCAAGTAGTATACTATCATTCGAGTCTATTGTGACAAATTCAAGATTGCTGGACAAACTGGACTTGTCAAATGATGATGAATTCCTTCTACTCGAGCAAATGAATAAAGAGAAAATGTTAAACAATGATAGCTCTAATAGAATGGGTGTGACCAATAATGCCTCGACTAATATAAAAACTATCAATGCAATTAATAGAAGTCCACCATCATATAATGATAATATTCCAGGATCCAATCCACAACGATTAATTAGTATGCCTGCTTCACAATTTCCTTCATTACGATTCACGAATAATATGTCTTCGGGAATAAATGCTAGAACATCTAAAAATATAACTTCATCTTCAAAAGTTTCACCCCAGCAAGCGCTTTCTCCAATTAGTACTGATTCTAATACCACCTCAATTAAGAACATTCTGAATGATGCTTCATTTAAAGATAAATCACTGCAATCAAAAGTTGAACAACACTACTCTAATACTTCTAGATTTTCTTATATCGTGGAAGAAGATACTAATTCTATTAATAATAGAATTATAGAGAACTTCAAAGAAAATAGATCAGATCTATTTCTTCGAAGAAAACAAAATTTAAGTACTAAGAGTAATACAAGTGCAAACACTCAATTTTCAAAAGCATCTTTTCAGTTATCAAGCCCACTAACCCAAACAACAAATGATTCTGATTTATCAAATCCACCTCCAGAGTCAAATAGTACTCCCAGTCCCACTACAACCACCTTCACTGATAGTAAACCAAATCCAACTTATCTTAAATCACATAAAAAGAAAAATTCATTGACGTCATTAAAGAATTTATTCAGGAATAATAAAAATAAAAGCTCGCCTGACCAACTAATAAAACAAACATATAATAGTGATACTTTCACTCATGAGAGTAGTGACATTCTTAACACAATGACACAATCTCGATCTGTAAGCCCCAATAATAAGAATACTACTTTACATAAAAAAAATAAAAGTTCATCTAAATTGATATTTTCTCCACAACCCAATCTTTATCCGAGTACTATAGATCCCCTTATCGTTCCCGCTAATATGAATGAAAACCATTCAAATTTCCGCCAGTTTCACCAGTATCATCATAACCATCATAATAGCCACCACAGCACCGATAGTAACCATAATAGCGTAACTCATAACGACTCTTTTACATCCAATTACAATAGCGAGAATACTAATCACACTATATCAAAACATACTGCACTACCAGATCCGTCTTCCTTGTTAAATCCAATCAATAATGCTCCATCCCGCCCAAGTCATCAAAGATCTTATTCTGCCTTTAACACGATTACCCAAAGAGCCCCTCAAGAACTTACGTCGTTGCCACCTTCGTCAACTTCGAATCCAAGTTCATCGACCAATTTATATTCCAAAAATGCTGCATCATTACCAACAAGAAATAATACATATTCTTCTAGGGATAAAAGATCACAGGGGGTTGACTTAATTTCTACCGCAATTGATATGAGAAAAGCTGGTAACTTACATGCATCCGCTCTGCGATTAAGACAAGCCTGTCAAAAGGGTAATAAAACGGCTTTTCTTTTGTATGGATTAGCTTTAAGATATGGTTATGGTGTAGAAACTGATTATGTTCAATCATTTTATTACATAAAGTTAGCAACATCGATCAAATCATGGGAAGATGAAGTATTTAATATAACTATTAATCCTTTCTATCTAGAGAGAAATTTAAAGCAATCTATTCCTTTAAAGTTAGAAGAACCTTTGGTTCCAGCGTTGTATGAATGTGGTATCGCATACTTGAAAGGGTTTGGAACACCAGAAGTTGATGAATATAAAGGTTTAAAATGTTTAGAAAAAGCTGCTTCAATGGGTCATGTTGACTCTATGTGTCTCTCTGGTATAATCTGGTCTCAAGATCAAGAACATGGCAAATTAAAATCTAATTCAGGTATCAATGATAATCGAAGAAAGAAAGATGTTGCCAAAGCAGCCGCTTGGTTTAGAATTGCAGATAAAAGAGGTGCCAGTTTAATTGGATCTGGTTGGATTTACAAAAGCAAATATTTAAAGATTGCCGAGTCTAGATAGTTAACTAAGAAGAATGATGAATAACTATCTAACTCTTTTCAATATATGATAGACAGTAATATGTAATCTAATTAAGTTATTATAAGAAAATATTCAATTTATATTCAAATAAATAATTTAAAAATTGTTTTCCCGTTATATATAAATGAAAAAAGAGTTTTGGGCTAGTCATGTTTTAGGTATTCAGTCTCGGAGATGCATAACTTCTAATGAAATATCAAACAATTATATGAATAAAATATTAACAGAAATATACAAGTAGAAAAAAGAGGGAACAAGCGAGATTATAAATTGCCAAGATTAATTGTCTTTACAACAGTATAGTCTTCAATTCCATAAAGGGAACCTTCCCTTCCAAATCCTGATTCTTTTATTCCCCCGAATGGTATTGCAGCGTCGGAAAACAAACCCGTATTACAAGAAACCATTCCAGCTTCCAAAGATTCAGCCATATGAAAGATGTTACTAATATCTTTAGAAAAAACATATGAAGCTAGACCAAATTCGGTTTTATTTGCTGCTTCGATCACCTCTTCCATGGTTTCGAAGGAAAAGATTGGACAAAGAGGACCAAATGTTTCTTCGCTAGACACCAGGGCACTATGGGGAACATTTGATAAAATGCAGGGTTTATAAAATGTAGGCCCTAATGCAGGAAGTGGGCCACCTTCAATAATGATAGTAGCACCCTTTTTGATAGCATCATTTTTATGATTTTCGACCTTCTCTAATGTTCGCTTGTTAATCAAGCAGCCATGTGTAGTATCTTTCGACAGACCATGTCCAATCTTAAATTTTTCCACTTCCTTTTTTAATAATGTGACAAAAGGTTCCAAAATCTTCGAGTGTACATAAATTCTGTTGGCACATACGCATGTTTGACCTAAACCTCTAAATTTACAAAGGATAAGTTGTTTGACTGCATTTTCAATATCGGCATCATCCAACACAATAAATGGAGCATTACCTCCCAATTCTAGGGATAATTTTTTAATATTCGATGCAGATTGTTTCATTAGAATTTTCCCTACTCTAGTGGAGCCAGTAAAAGAAAGTTTTTTAATTAACGAAGATTCACATAACCTTGTACCAAATTGAGAAGTTTTGGTGCCGGTAATAATTACATTAAAGGTCCCAGCCGGAAAACCTGCTTTCTCTACAAGTACTGCCATGGCCAAAGCTGATAAGGGCGTTTCATGGTCTGGTTTGACAACCACAGTACAACCAGTTGCTAAAGCAGCAGCTGCTTTTCTTGTAATCATTGCACTTGGGAAATTCCAAGGACATATAATTGCACACACACCAACAGGTTGTCTAATGGTTAGTACTCTGTTACTAGGAACAGACGGTTGGATGGTAGCCCCATATAACCTCGGTGCTTCTTCCGCATACCATTGAAAATAGGATGCTGCATACTTAACTTCGGAGATAGAATCTGCCAAAGATTTACCATTCTCTAAAGTTATGATCTTAGCCAGGTCATCTATATTTTCTAACATAAGCTCATATAATTTGAGTAACCATTGTGATTTTTGTCTTGGTGGCGTTTTCTTATAAACATTACGAAACGCTTCATGTGCAGATTGGATTGCATGGTCCACCTCATTAAGGGATAAATCCGGAAGTGTTACAAGGGTCTCACCTGAGGCAGGGTCTTTTACTTCGAAAGTTTCCCCACTCTCACTTTTCTCCAACCATTTCCCATTAATATAGGCAGCTTTTTTAATTAAATCTCTATTTTTTATATTTTCCATTCTCTATTGCTTATCCACGACTTAGGTACTATATTGGCCTTGCTTTTTTACTTGATTATTGTAAAGGGAGTTTAGTTAAAAAGTAATAATCCTGGAACTAATTTTCTTTTGGGTTTTATTTGTGGCCTTTTTATATAACATGAAATATGGCGCAGGAATAAGGTGGTCCCCGAAATTTTGGTTTTAAAAGTCCGCAATTCGACAGAAGTGTCAGTAATAGCGCCGTTCTGAAAGAGAAACTTTTAGACCCAATAATACATACGCACTTAAATTAGTTCTTAAAAAAAGAATGCTAGTCATAATTTAGAAGTGTTTACATAAGTATATATAATAGTGTCCATTAACAAAATGATTCTTTCTATCATTCAAACCTTATTGGATTCTCTATAAACCTTAAGAAAAGAAACATGAAAAGCAAGACGTATCCATGCAACTCGTCATAGTTGATGGGTCTCTCCTAAATTAGAAGGTGGAACATTTGATTTTATTGTAGTTGAATGGGCTTTATCATGATCTTGCGTTACTACTGGCTCGGGTGGTATTATAGAACTCCTGCTGGCTGAGTTGCTCCTTTCTGGCCTTGTTGAATTTATAAGTGTGTCATCATTAGTATTAACTGCATTTAGTCCTTGAACATCTCCATTCTCAGATTTGGGAGGAGGATAGTCATTGTTTTGACCACTTAAATGGAACTCTCCTCTCTCGTCATAATAACCGAGATCGGTGTTTTCATTTGCTCGTTCAGAGTAAGTTGGTACAAATTCATTTGGTTCTTCACCTCTATTTGTATTATATTCTCGTTGAGACTGCCAATATGAAGGTGGTGTTAACCACGATGTACCGTATACTGGTCTTCTTCCTGAACCTATTCTTCTCACATTTGTACAAAACCCAATTAGAAGTAAGAGAAAAGGAAGCCCAAATAAAACTCCTAATACCACTCCCACAGAAATGGCCCTATCATGTTGTGACATTGGTTGTACATTATCATCACCAGAATTAGCAGCAGCTAGACCAAGCAAAGCAATACTTCGTTTGTAGGCAACATTTAGTTTAAGAAGCTCTCTATCCATTTGTATATTTTTCCTTACTGTATCAGCCATCTCTTCTTTGACTGAGTGAGAAGTTAGACATTCATAGTTCGTAATAGTGGGACTTAGAGTCCTTGTTATACGTGTGCTTTTTTGGCTATCATACTCAAATTTCTCACCAACACAAAATAAAATATATGTCACCAAAAGATATTGACACCAAAGAAGTGAAGAAAATATGTTATTCATTGAATAATGGGTAGGCAATAAGGGAAATTAATTAAATATTAAAAAGCCTTTTACCTTAAAAAAAACTGACAATATTATTTATTGACTAAGAATACTGTCTTTCATTAAAATAAGATCTAAATGTTAGATATAGCCGAAATTTGGTTTGAAAGAATGAAGGCGGTATATTTATACTCCGAAAATAAATTTTAACTCATTAGAATAAAATTATAATTACGTCTTAGAAATGTGAACCTATTTGGGCTAAGACTTATTTTACCTTTGAGTCCATAATACTTTCTCAAATTTTAAAGTTTTACTTTTGTTCAAAACAATATCTTAATTTTATTGTCTTATCAATGGCTTAGTTTATTTTCATGTTCCATTAGTGACCCTTCAAAAAACATTATCTGCCCTCACATCAAAAAAGAAGAACAAACAACATTCACAGATAAAATAGAAGGAGGCTCAGTGGATCTAGTGTTAAGAATGTTAGTTAATAAGCTTGCATTAATTCTGGAAGACGGTTAGTGCACGGGTACAAATTCTACAATAGAAGGCTGAATTCTTGTTTCTCCCTTTTGCCTTACAATTTATATCCATGCATTCTCAATTATATTATATCATTTATCTATATTTTTTTAACAGTACTCACGCAGTTAAAGGTTGCACTTTAAAAGGACGTAACTCACAATCGATTATGAGTGTAGAGTTCGGTTTGAGGTTATAAAAAAAAGGCTTAGATCACCATGGACTCTGCACCGTATCCGCGTAATTAATAACACATTACTCGGAACTAAAACGACACTTCAAGGTTTATGTTTGGCGATTGTAATATCGCATCATTTAAGGATTGAATCAATTTTGTGTGCACTTTCGTCACATAGCTTTTATCAGTAAATCTGATATTCCCTTAGCATAAGAACAAAAATAGTACTTAAAAAAAATGAAAAAAAACAACACCACCAATTTTTAACCTAAACAAGTATCTTTCAAGTTATTAAGACCTTACGACTGAAGCGTAGGATATTCAGCCTCCTTTCAGCAAATAACTAATGATTCTTAGATGTTCAAACTTCTGCACACAATGAATTGGCCGAGGAAATGTGGCGTTTATTTAAGGCTACTAATAATCTTCATAAGTTTTCGAATGCTCCAATATACATTGATCGTCTTAGGGCCAAACCAACAATTCGATACATCTACATACCTTCTTTTGAACAAGGCTTTTAAGTTTGAAGAGTCCTCAGTAGATAAATTTTGGAATAAGCATTTATGGAATAAATTATTATCATGGGATTCAGTTTTTTTCATTAAGGGAATTACAAATGAACTTCTGAACTATCCTGAATTTGAATTTGAGTTGATGTTCTCTAGGACCTGGATTCAATTCGTTAGGTTCTTATTGAAGGTAGCACATATTCCAATTATTAAGGAAAATTTTTATCAGATACTTAAATTTACTGTATTGATCGAAAACTTACTCCACTTTATAAGTGTTCTGCTCATTTACCACTTAACAATCCTAACTTATTCGGAGGTAACTTCCTCAAAAAACCAGACTACTAAATATGGAAAGGATATTGCAATGTTGTCCTCAATTCTGTTTATATTTACCAGTGGCTCAGGTTTCTTTATTTCAATTTATTCTGAACCTCTTTCTTTTTTTCTAAGCTTTGCCGGTATTCTATTAAGGGCATTGTGTTCAGTTAAGAAAAAAGAGACTGATGGAACCTCAATATTTAAACTCAAAACGGGTATATTTCATTTTGCTTATTCTTTGGGCAGTGTTTCCATGTTCACTCTGGCTACTTTGAATAGGCCTAATTGTATCCTATTAGGGTTATTTTATATCTATGATATTGTATGCCTTATAAAAAGTTTTATTGGTAACAGTAACGGTGGTACAGATTCATTTGTTACTTTAAAACAGATAGTCATGTATCCTTTATTATCAGGGATTAGCATGTTAAGTGTGATAATATATTATTGGTACTATATCCCTTACGAAATGTTTTGCCCAAATGGAGGGGAATGGTGTAATAAGCAGATGTTGAGTAACATTAATTTCCTTACCCAACAATCATTTTATTCTTTTATTCAAGCCAAATATTGGAATGTGGGATTCCTAAATTATTGGACAATAAGTAATATACCCAACTTTCTGCTTGCTTTACCTCAATTTGTGATACTTACTAAATCAATACAATATTTTAATTCCAATAACATTAAGAGAAGGAACCGTGGATATACCATAATGCCATTAACAATAATTACAATAGTGTTTCTTTTGTTAATCTTGTTTGTAGCGCATGTCCAAATTATTAACAGAGTAGCTACTTTTCTTCCTTTGCATTTGTGGTATATATCAGAAATCATTGTATCTCGTAAATTCACTTCTCAAAATACTGACGTCGAGTCCCCTGATCCTAAAAACAGGGACAATAACACCAACAAAATCGATTTGATATTGATCAAGTTTTACTGTGGTTGGTTATTCTTTTGGATTCCAATCCAAACCGTATTATTTGGATTGTTTTTACCCCCCGCATAATTATAGTTCTAAAATGCATATATTTCGCATAGATTCTACAACTTTTTATATATACATATAAATAATCTATTTTTTTTTATTATTGCAACAATACACATTCATAAAAATATTTATACATATATATCCTTGGACATATAATGAAAGATAATAGCCAGGTAAATATTCATCATATAAAATATCTTGACTGTATATGGGATACCCATTGAAATAATTAAATTTATTTTTTGTTTAATTCTTGAGCCTTTTCGAATTCCTTTTTGAAATTGTCTGCATTTTCTTTGTTACCAAATCTTATGGCAAAAGTGAAAGCTTCTGGCTCACCTTCAGCAATATCAGCAGTACAAGCATAAACCCAAGATCTATCAGAACCAATATTTGGTTTTAAAACATATTCTGGAGCAATGATATGATTAGCACAAATTTTCAAAGTCTTATCTCTTCTCATTAATAATCTAACCTTTTGAGTGGATTTATTTTGTAAGAATTTACAATCCCCAGTACCTCTTTCTTTCCATTCTTTATTTTCTGGATCGAATCTAAATAATTTGGCTCTAACTTTATAAAGAACAGTTTCATCTTCTTCTAATGTTTTAACATCAACTTTTTCTAAATGAACAACAGGCTCAAAATGAACATCTGGAGATTCAGCATCTTCTTCACCTTCCTTCTTCTTGTCATCAGATTCTTCCTTTTTATCTTCATCCTTGGATTCTTCCTTCTTTTCTTCCTTCTTACCACCGAACATAGAGAAAACGGAGGAAGTAGGAGGTTGAGTAGCTGGAGTAGAAGCAGAGGCAGTTTCGTTCTTTTCAGTGACGTCAGACATTAGTAATGTATGTTGTTATTGTATCTAATTGTGCAAGGAGAATTGATCCAGTTTCAATTTACTCTCTCTTTCAGCAATAACTAGCAGTCTTTAATTGATCTTCGATGCAATATTTGTTTTGCTTTAGATGTTTCACGCTACCAGTAAGAAAAAGTGGAAAATTTTTTTCTCCGGGTCACGTGATTTTTCCCACTTTAGATGCTTGAACGATTCAAGGGTTGTTCCCATTTTATCATATTCTTTGTACTTTCGAAGTTGTATCCTCAAAACCACCATGAATAATCAAACAGAAAAGAAGTTGTTTTAATATCTGTGATATTTGAAATATCTGCAAATTTACAGATAGATAGTATAAAATTCTTAGCGATAAGAACGCTTGACTATGCGATGCACGGATTTTACTTACTTTTTTTTTGAGTGTGGAAAAATTCCTTAAACTTTTAAACAACAAAAAAAAAAAAAGATGAAAAATGAAAAACTCCTTGCGATGAGACTTTAATTAATTTTTTTTTTTCTTTTTCTTCGCCTTTGCCCTCCCACCGGGTTTTTTCAGGTAAATTTAAAGGACAACATAAATTTATACTCTTAAAGACGAAGAAATTGGTTTCATTAAAACATATGTTTCTTGATAACTCTTATTTCTTTTTTGGTTAAGTACTAGACTACCGGCAACTATCATTCGTTCAGTATATATAGTACGTTATGTCACAAGTGAGCAATCAAACTTCAAAGAGAGGGAGTGTCCCGGAAATTTCTACCTCCCCTGCTTCCTCCCCTTCACCGGGACCTTCAACCTCCTTTCCACCCACTTCTACCGCCTCATCTATTGAAAATACTTCTACTACGGTAAAAGCTAGTGTACCATCATCTTTAAGTCCAACAACTACCCAACCAAGAAGACATCATAGAAGATTATCCTCCTTAAGTGAATTTACTGATCCCTTTTCTAATGCGGAAGTTTATTATGGTCCAGTAACAGATCCAAGAAAACAAAAAAATAATAATAATAATAATTTTAACAATGGAGGTAATCAATTTAATGATACTACAATTAATGCTGAGAATCCTGCTAGTAATGTTTTTGGTCCTGGGTTTACTGCTGCAATCACAACTACAAATGAAGCTGTAATAGCTAATAAAGCTATTCCAAGAAGATTAAATAGAACTAGAACAATGAGTGTTTTTGGTAATGTCTCGGATTTTAAAAGAGAATTATTAAGAGATCATCATTTGAAAAGACGTGGATCTGAAGATGATTCATATTTATCGAGTAAAGGGAATAGAAGATTTTTCATTGAAGATGTTGATAAGACTTTAGAAGAATTATTACAAAATGAAGATACTGATAGAAATTATCAAATTACGATTGAGGATACTGGACCAAAAGTTTTAAAATTAGGTACCGCAAACTCTTATGGTTATAAACATGTTAATGTTAGAGGTACTTACATGTTATCAAATCTTTTACAAGAATTAACCATTGCACAAAGTTTTGGTAGACATCAAATCTTTTTAGATGAAGCTAGAATTAATGAAAATCCTGTTAATAGATTATCAAGATTAATTACAAACCAATTTTGGAATAGTTTGACAAGAAGAATTGATTTATATAGTATTGGTGAAATTGCTGCAGATACTAAAGTTGATACCCCTGAAGCTAAAAATCCAAGAATTTATGTCCCATATAATTGTCCCGATCAATATGAATTTTTCATTCAAGCTTCTCAAATGAATCCTTCAATGAAATTGGAAATTGAATATCTACCCAAAAATATCACTCCAGAATACGTTAAATCTTTAAATAGAACTCCTGGTTTACTTGCATTAGCCATGGAAGAACATGTAAATCCATCTACCGGTGAAAAATCCTTAATTGGATACCCTTATGCTGTTCCTGGTGGTAGATTCAATGAATTATATGGTTGGGATTCATATCTGATGGCTCTTGGTTTATTAGAGAGTAATAAAATGGATGTGGCAAAGGGTATGGTAGAACATTTCATTTTTGAAATTGAACATTATGGTAAGATTTTAAATGCAAATAGAAGTTATTATCTTTGCAGATCACAACCACCTTTCTTAACTGATATGGCTTTGAAAGTTTTTGAAAGAATTGGTGGTGAAAATAATCCTAATGCCATTAATCTATTAAAGAGAGCATTTATTGCTGCAATTAAAGAATATAAGACTGTTTGGACAGCAGAACCAAGATTGGATCCAATCACAAAATTATCTTGTTATCATCCAGATGGTATTGGTATTCCACCAGAAACTGAAGCAGATCATTTTGATACTATCTTATTTCCATATACAAAGAAGTATAATTGCACTTTACAAAAGGTGAGGGAAATGTACAACAGTGGAGAAATTAAGGAACCACAACTAGATGAATTCTTTTTACATGATAGAGCTGTTAGAGAATCTGGTCATGATACTACATATAGATTTGAAGGTGTTTGTGCATATTTAGCAACTATTGACTTGAATTCTTTATTATATAAATATGAGATCGATATTGCTAATGTAATCAAAACACATTTCAATGATAAATTTGTTGATCCACACGATGGTTTGATCTCTTCATCTGCTGATTGGCTGGAGTTGGCTAGATTAAGAAAAGAAAGAATCAATAAATATATGTGGGATGAAGAATCTGGATTCTTTTTTGATTACAATGTTAAAACTAAGGAAAGAACTTCATATGAATCTGCAACCACATTTTGGTCACTGTGGGCTGGTTTTGCTACTCAAGAACAAGCTACTCTAATGGTTGAAAAAGCTCTTCCCAAATTAGAGGTATTGGGTGGTATTGTAGCATGTACCGAATGCTCAAGGGGTCCAATCTCCATTAACAGACCTATCAGACAATGGGATTATCCATTTGGTTGGGCTCCTCATCAAATTTTGGCCTGGGAAGGTTTTGAAAATTATAATTACACTGATGTGGCTACCAGATTATCTTATAGGTGGTTATACATGATGACAAAAGCCTTTGTTGATTATAATGGTATTGTTGTCGAAAAATATGATGTTACTAGAGGTACAGATCCACATCGTGTAGAAGCAGAATATGGTAATCAAGGTGCAGATTTTAAGGGTGTTGCCAAGGAAGGTTTCGGTTGGGTTAATACCAGTTATTTACTGGGCTTAAAGTATATGAACAGTCATGCTAGAAGGGCTTTAGGTGCTTGTATTCCACCAAAACCATTCTTCAAAAGTTTAAAACCAGACGAAAAATCAATGTACGGTTTATAGGAATTTGGACTCCTAATGATATTTCAATGGGATATAGCTACACATGAATGATTAATGGAAAAAAAGACGTCTATTACAAGGTCTGACTCCTTTATCTGATATATACATAAATAACAATAAATATATATGTTTGAAATATAATATATGCTTTTTATATATTCAAGCGAGAAGGTACAATATATTTCATATTAATTAGCACAATATCCCTGACTTACATAAGGTATTTCTTCTATTTTATATGTTATTGTAAAAACATTTTGTCTACATTTGTTGATTGTACACCCATTGTATAGCATGAGATGGTTCTTTTTTAAAAAATGCTATTGTATTTCTTTTGTATTCTATGATTTTAATTTAGGGCGATTATTGCCACTTTGGTGGTAGGTTAAGATTATATTCAAAAAATGTATGAGTTGACATCTTCTCTATGTGGTAGGAGAGCTATTACTGCTAGAGGGCAATTTTTTGTACTTTGGAAAATGTGGGGAATGTTTTCTTACTTTATCCCAGTTCTTCTAGACGTATCCCTTGTGATGAGAAAAATTTTGTAAACCAATCTTTTAAATTGCTGGAAATCCTCATTAATTACGAGAATGTGAGAGTATAAATATTTTCACGACCCAAAAGGAATAATTAAAGTTGGAAAATTGATGCGATCTTATAAAAACAAAATCATTATGTGTATATTATTATTATTAAATTTATATATTTTATCATATAGAAAAGAAGACAGTCCAGTACTATGAATCAAACTACTGTTGAAGGTAAACTCTCTATCTCTGAAAATAATCAGACTAAATGTATTCTTTATAAGTAGTTGACAATCAAATAAATTTCCTAGCTTTTGAAAATTGTTAAAGTCTCATAGTTCAATTAATCTTGCATTAGTTACATTGGAAGAGATAAATTTGCCAATATTCATATGAATTTTTTCTCTTGAAAGGATTTGACCCTCGCTTTTCTAAATTACGTAAAAGTTGTAATTCGATCTTTCCTATGTTATTTCCTCATCTTCACAGACAGCTGGATCAGAAGGAATTTGGAACGAACTACTCATTATTTCGTTATCAAAAACCAATCAAAACCTACATTTGGCATCCATGTGTGGTTTACTGTCTTAAATTGATATAGTAGAGTATTCTTAAGTCTTCTCAGTTCATGTTATATACCACAGTTAAGGTATATGGGTCCGGATATTTAAGGATTATGTTTAGCCCTCCAGTGGTAGTTTACTTAATCAAAGAATTTCACATAATACATATTAAAAAACAACAATGGCTTTTTCAAAGCTGGTTCCAGACCAGAAGCAAATATACTACAGTGGAAGAAAAGCAATCAAAAACATGCAATATGTCTTTACATTCTCCTAGAACCATTGCAAACAAATCCCAAGATTTGAGGACACAAAAAAGACAAACAGTCAAACTTACCTGTTACGGATATCCAAAATTTTCATTTCTAATCCGTCTCTTAATCTCCGGTACACTCCTGCTGTTCAGCATTTATGGAAGGTACAAGATCTTGAAGCGGATACGTTCTTGTCTTTCTTACACATAAACTATCAAACCTTTCCAACTAGCTTATGATTTAGGTTATGAGTTACCTTCCAAAATTCAACCTAACTCATTGCTTTCATACTGGCATTAGTAACCCGGTTACTAGCAACTGAAACAATCGGTCAACATTTTGATCTCTTGGCATAGCCTTTCCCAATTCTAGCATATCCCACTTTGAGGGAAATATTTAAAAATTTAGCTTCTACAAATATCCCGTATATAATTATATTTAATTGGTTTTAAATAAAATTAAAAAATACGAAGTTAAAATGCGATTAATATTCTTCGGTTTATAAAAATAAATTATTTTTTAATTTTCTTAATTAATTTTATATAATAAATGTTTGGTATCACATGATAATATTATTTTAGATCTCTCATCAAGCTACAAGCCAGAAGAATAAAGGTAATACAAACAGTTTTTCTTATATAAGAAACTTTCTCTACTGACGTGCTATAAAAGGATAAATTACTTCATAATGCAAGACAGGAGGTCAAAAGTATGTCAAGTAATACAAAACTGTTGGGTGTGGTGATGTAATTATCCTTCTATATCACGTGACTAAAGAAAGTTTTCTCTTAATAATTTTCTTATATAAGAAAGATTGCTTGAATTACATTCTTTCACTCTACATGTAACATATATAATTGACTGACGGACTGAGTAATTATAATAGTACTTAAAGTGATATTGTTACACTATATATTATAATGGCTAGTTTAAATTTGACCTTTAGTCAAGCTCTTACAAATTTACAAAAACGTTAGTAACTAAAGAAAACTGCTGTTTTTTTACAGCTCAGTTTTTTCCAAATCAGTGACAACCTGTTGGATATTACCTAAACGCAAAATCTTATTGTGGAGAAAATTTTCACTTAAAACAAAATGTTTGAAGAGAAATGGAACATGTTCTCGAAGACACATTTCTATATTTTTTCTTACATATTTATATTACTTGAATATTATTCTTATTGTATCTGCTTATATATCCAACGCTTATAAAGAAATATTAGTTAAAAACTTAATAAGAATATCTTCACAATGCGCTCCAACACGTCATCAAGCATTCCTGATATTATTAATTTCTCTTTACTCCTTGCTGCAGCTCACCATTTATTAGACAAAAAATGACTTAGTATAAGCAAATATGTTAAACTATAACACTTTTTTTGAGTTTTACCTAGACTCAAATTCTTATTATTTTATTATAAGAATGAAATACATTCTCGACGATATATAGCTCTCAAATAATAATACCCCTGTATATCACTTGTTTATAATCCTTATTGTTTACACATTTTAGATAACTAATGTTTTGAATATATCCCTTAAATGCTTCCTAGCTGTTGAGATTATAATGATAGCTTCAGCTTCAGCTGTAATTCCTTAGCAAGCGGTAATGATGCTGAACTTTCTTCTTTAAACCCTTTTGTAGCAAAGCAACGTTTACAATAATAGATTATACGAGAACAATAAAAGTATAGTAGTCAGTAGAGATTTCACGAAATATTCTGTGACGAAAATTAATTAAAGCGCGCTTTAATAGATTTGTTATATTTGTCATTTATATACAGTTATTAACTAGAAGTATCTAATGGATCCCTTATAAGAGACCTGACAAGTATGGAAATTTACATAGAAATTACAAAAAGAAACATATCCACATTCTATTGAGAAGGGTGATTTCTTTTCATTCAAACAACAGCATTAAAGGATACCCGAAAAAATATTATTGACTTGTAATACCCACAAAGCACTAGATATTAGTCCAACTAACACTAAGATAGGACAGACCGTCATTGTTGGGTCAATACAAATGTCTGCTAAAGCAGCAAATAGAATGAATAAAATAGTTGAGTCCCTCAAAAAACTTTGTAGATGAGGATGAGATGGAATAACTACAGCAGAATTGACCTCTTGTGCAAGTGAATTGTCAGTGTCCGAGTCAAAAGACGAGATTTTATAGAAGGAATTTATTAAACTTTCTAATTGTAGTTTAGGATTTTTAACCAAAACCATAAGAGCTTCTTTTCTAAAATGGGTTGGCTTAATGTTAAGTGCATAGGTTAACCCTCTCTCGATTGATGTTATGTGACCTTCGATATTTTTCCTACCAGAGGAGTTTGTGATATTAACAATTTTCTCGTTAAGTAATTTGTCTAAAAGAAAGAGTGTATTGGAAGAGGAATGATGATATAAACTATAACATGTTTCTAGTTTTTGTGAAATGGAAGTAATATTTGTTTTAAACTGGTTTGTGGTTAACGTATCTAACAACTTAATTAACTCAATGGAAGTTCGATTATAGAACAATTCATTTTCATCTAAAGCTGCAACTCTTGTAGAGCCTGAAATCAAACAAAGTACAATGAAGAAATAATGAAGTGGTCTCTTCATTAATTTGGTTATACTATCGAGGTTCTCTGGTTGTAAAAGAAAAATCTAGTTATGTTTAGCTCGAAATAGATATCTATAAAGGGTACATAATCTTCGCTAAGCTATATATATATATATATATATATATGCCCCTTCAAGCCTAATACTAGGACAACTTTTACGTCTCTATCTAAGAGGTTTCCTTTTTTTATTATTTCAAAAAATGCCAATATAATTCCTATTTTAATTCTATATTTGTTTTTTTAGCAATAATAATACTATTTAGAATATAATTTTCTAGCAATATGCAAAACATTATATAGGGGACTATTGTTTGCTAGGTGAGTTTTTTTATAAAACAATTTTTTATCATAATATATACAGTATACATTATTTATTTAAATTATATTTGTTACAATGACCCAGTTACATAAACCCGAATAAATTTAGAGGAGAAAAATAATATTATTATTTGAAATTATTAGAAATTGGAAGGAAAAAAAACATAGGAGAGAAAAAGTGCTGATCAAATATTACTATAAAAAATATCATGCAATGAGTTCCATGCTCTCTGTTTGTGTAGTTGCTTCTTTTGCGTTTTTTTTTCCTTGTTATGATTAAAAGAAAAAATAAAGTGATTGAATAATATTAAATCTAAGCTTGAGTGGAAGAAGAGTATTTGGTAACAGCTCTAGTACCTTCAGAAACAGCATGTTTGGCTAATTCACCTGGTAAAATTAATCTAACGGCAGTTTGGATTTCTCTGGCAGAAATAGTAGATTTCTTGTTGTAAGCGGCTAATTTAGAGGCTTCAGTGGCAATTCTTTCAAAAATATCATTGACGAAAGAGTTCAAGATAGACATAGACTTTTGGGAAATACCAGTGTCTGGGTGAGTTTGTTTTAAAACCTTGTAGATATAAGAAGAGTAGGTTTCCTTTCTGACCTTAGATCTCTTTTTGATATCAGTAGAAGCAGAGGTTTTTTTAGCAGCTGGTTTCTTTTCAGCTGGAGCTTTAGAGGCAACTTTGTTTTCAGACATTTTTATTAGTGTGAGTATGTGGGAGTGTTTATTAAATGGATTATGGTTACTTTTTAGCAAAGAAAGAGATAAGAAAGGGAACAAAAATAATTATAAATAAAGCAAATACAAGAAAACATAAGAAAGAAAGAAAGGGAAAAACAACCAAAAGAAACTCATAAAAAGTTAAATAAGGCAAGAAATCAAAATCAAAACGATAAATCTTAACATTCGGTACAAATTAAACCATTCCTAAAAAACCCTACCATGACTTGGTTGGATTAAAAAAGCAAATACAAACCACATATATATATTAATTTTGAATATAAGCCTTAGGTTGATTCAATTTCAATTGGGCAAGTTGGAAACATATTTTTAAGCACTACATACACGATATTCTCTTGTTACACAAAACAGAAAAATGGGCACTATACAATTCAAATTTTCTGAAGAAATTCTGTTACCTAGCGCGAAACGATGAGACCGGGAGGAAATGTGTTGAAAGCTAGAACAAGCAGGAAGATTTAAAAAATATATGCAAATTTAGTTAGTGCTGAGCGGTTCGCGTCCTCAAAAGAATTTTTCAGCACTAGAAGAAGAAGCGAACTTTTGAGAACTGAATGTTGAAAGCGTGTTTTCTGCGAAGTTAATTTAGGATGAAACTGTTAGTCTGGGCGAAACTCACAGGCCCTCATAATACCAAGGTTGTTTTCTATGCAATAAACTTACTATTTTCTAATAAGTAATAAAGTGGTGTTCAGCTTTATATGAATACTGTAGTTACTTTAATTTTGTTTGATATATAAGCTGTTGAGAAATTTAATATCGTTAAGGAATTGTGGGAATCTTTATCAATTATATTTTTCAATTCAGTACTGTTGCTTTCTATCTTAGTACAAGATTTGAATAATAATTTTTCAATTTTCTCTTGTTTGTAATATTTTACGTTACCTTTTATCTTACCTCTTTTAAGTAACTTCTTTTTTGTTTCTTCCTTTCACAATAAAGAGAATCAAGTAAATAAACTTTCAAGTTTAGGTTAAACAAATAACAACAAACGCATATATATATAAAATAAAAATGTCTGGTGGTAAAGGTGGTAAAGCTGGTTCTGCTGCTAAAGCTTCTCAATCAAGATCTGCTAAAGCTGGTTTAACTTTCCCAGTTGGTAGAGTTCATAGATTACTAAGAAGAGGTAACTACGCTCAAAGAATTGGTTCTGGTGCTCCAGTTTATTTAACTGCTGTCTTAGAATATTTAGCTGCTGAAATTTTAGAATTAGCTGGTAACGCTGCTAGAGATAATAAGAAAACCAGAATCATCCCAAGACACTTACAATTAGCTATCAGAAATGATGATGAATTAAATAAATTATTAGGTAACGTTACCATTGCTCAAGGTGGTGTGTTACCAAACATTCACCAAAACTTATTACCAAAGAAATCTGCCAAACCAACTAAAGCTTCTCAAGAATTATAAGTTGCTTCATTTCAATCTTACAAATCATTCAACAATATCATTTCTATCTCTGGGTCAATCTCATATTTAAATTCTTTTGGTTTTAAAAATATTCACTCTTAATAAAATAATGAAAACGTTAATAATAAATATATTGAAGTAACAACATTATTGAAAAATAATAATAATAAAAATAAAAATAAAAAATAAACTGGGTCATATATAAGGATATTATTTATATTTATTTATTATAAATGTTTGCATTTTGTATCTTTTAACAAATAGAGAAAAGTTTTACGTTACTATTCTTTAGAGTTTTGAATTCCATGTGTACTATTATTTTGTATCTATACCGCTTTTAAAATAAATAAACATCATATATTAACAGTTTCTGCAATTTCAGAAATAAGGCAAGACTGTTCAAGTATTACTACATTTCATAGGTTTTTATTGTTTTCCATACTGCATTGCTGTAAATAAATAACAGCAGTAACAACTTCACGGAACTCGCATTTATATATTTTGAATATAACTTATTTTTGAGTGACTTTCTTTTTACCTTTCGTTTGGTATTTCTTAATTTTTATGTTTTGATTGGAAAAATCTTAGTTGAAAAGAAGTAATTACTTTTTAAATACGTAAAGTAATTAAATGCCGAGAGATACTTCAAATCCATTCGCAGGTAAGTGTAAATTGGGTTTTGAGGTATTCTGCCCTTCTTTACTGTTTCAATCACAAAATATTTTATAAGGCTACATTTTATGTTACGTTGTTATTACCATGTTGTTATACTATCTTAAACGTGGGAGGAAAAAAAAAAGGTTTGCCAGTAAGAAAGCTGGGAGGGTGTCCTCAACCAACTGAAAGTAAATAAGAGTCTTATTCAATATTGGATATTTCAAATTTAATAGAAGGTAAGATTGAAAATTGATAAGAAGTAGCGCCCATAATGTTACTATAAGTAACAGATATTCTTAGCTTTAATATTAATAGTTTTTGGTTATAATATTCTAGAAGTAGATCTTCAGTTGTATAACGTATAAAATTATATGTAATACATAATACGTTACTTTTTCATAAGTATAGTAGAAGAATAATTAGTTTGCCTTGTATATGGTGAAACAGGGAGTCATTTTATTTAGAATAGGTGTGGGTTAAGATCCTTACATCCTAGGAAATATATCAAATAGGAAATGTAGATACCTATTTGGTAAACATCCTTGACTAGTCATCAATATGCTGCTGAATGTGAATGAAATAGCCTATGGATTCAAGTAGACCCAATATCTAGCAAAAATGTCTTCTCTGAATCTAGTAATGATACCAATTATCAGCTTGATGCCTGTTTCAAATTGTAGATAACCTGTATATAATACACAAGTTGAAGTCAACAAATAACATATTAGAAAATCAAAAGTAGAATTATTAAAAATTCATCAGGGATATACATATATTCAAGGAGACAAAAAAACATTACATAGTGGTTATAATACATAATTTCTAAGTCAAATTCCAGCCTGTATAAAATCGTAATATTATTACTTGCCCTATTTTAAGCTTTGTATCGTTGGTACTCGCTCTTCTCTCCAGTTATTAGATTTAAAGAATGTGCCATTACTATGGCATCACCAAGTATTTGAGCTTAGTAGATATGAAGGTTTAAATATCTACCCCGCATCATTTATTTGTTGAGACTTAATAACTCTAGAGTAGCTCATCTCTAGGGATATCTTTTTGGGTGCAGCCATGGTTGTAGCAGTAAATGCAACACTGAGAGTATGACTGGTTGGACTTGGTAATCTCAATAGTAATCCTCCTATTCCAGACGAAAACCTATTGGAATTCGAACTATTCAAATTGAAAGTGTCCAAAAATAGCCATCTTAATGATAGCACGTAAACTAGCTTGAAATCCTAGAAGGTATCACTTGTAATTCTCAGTAGAAATGCTCATCAATAGCTTTCAATTGGGCATATGATCACAATAGGATATATTTATTAATTAGCCAAGCTTTTAAAACATGGCAATTAGCTGGGAGAGAGATTGTGGTAAGGAACGGGCTGTAGAAACGTACGAAATTGTATTATTAGAGCGGGGTTTGCTAACAAGCGGAATGTAGCAATCATTTCATCCTTTTACAGAAAGTATAAGTACCATTTTTATACGAAAAATACGCGGGATTACAAACTAAATTCAGGACTTCACTAATGTAACTATACACATTTCAACACAAATGTTTTAATTCAACATTGCATTGATTTTGAGAGTTAGTCCACCAAACTGAGGCATGATATTTGCAAAGAATGCATACCATGTATGTCAAAGGATACACTGTCACAAATATTTTATATAAATGGACTTTAGCTTGGACTTGAACAAAAACACTACCAATAACGAACGGTTCATTGGTAAGTGATGGCGCAATATTTGTTAAAGGATTTTTTTTATAAACTTTTATTGTGTTAATGACACATCGTTGTATCAGATTTAGATATAATTCTCTTCTATGTATTGTTGCTCAATGGTTGCTAGATATTTTCTGGCTTCACTCAAGTTGTTTTTTTGTAATCGTTGCGTTACGATTGTCTAGGGATCTGTGGTTATATGTGCTTTTTCGGATTTTCCTTTTGGATTTCCATTTTTAAATTTCAAATTTGTTGTTTGTTCTGTCAAGATCCTTTTGGTGGGGCAGCCTTTAGCATGCAAAAGGTAAAGCAAGAGGGGCTCTTTAAACCTGAGAGCAGCGGTACTCGACTGTCTCTGGTGTGTGGAATCACCTGCGACCCCTCTTATCGCCTGGAAACGGCTATTTGAGCTCTGCCGTACGAAGTGACAAGCGCCGGAGGCTCCCGGCCCGGCGTCCAAATTCCAGGGCCCAATTGCGATCTCTTCGATGTTTCGGTATTGCTCGAAGAGATCTGAAGAGGAGGACCCTGGAAGGAAGAACAGAGAAAAAAGGCCCATACACACATCTACATACCTACATACATGATTGGTGTTCTCAGCTTGGGGCCCAATTGAGCTATGGGCTATCAAATGTCAGCCTGTGGATATTTGATGCCTGCTGCTTCGAACTGGTATTCTCCTGTTGATGACTAAACAATTACTACCTATCATTCACCACTGGCAAAATCACCAATAATGGAAACATTGGTGCCACCCACCCACCCAGCCAGTGTGCTATTACCACATACTATTTTTTGATGTTGACTAATTCCACCTATACCACCATACTACCGCCGTAATACCACTAATACCACTACCAACACCACTATTTAATACCACCATACTACAAGCTAAATATGCTGCCATAATACCAGCTAAATATACCACCATAATACCACGAAATATACTATCATAATATCAACCAAGACTATCATAACCATTAAATAGGAGACACCGGTGTCACCCACCCTCCCAACCAGTGTAATATTACCAGTTACAACTTATACCAGCTAAATATACTGCCATAATACCAGCTAAATATACCACCATAGTACCACCATACCACCACTATAATGCTACCGTACTACCACCGCTAACACCACCATACTGCCAACTAAATATACCACCATAATACCACTATGCCACCATACTACCAGCTAAATACACCACCACTAACGCCACTACTAACACCACCAATATGGAAAGCTGATAGATAAACAAACACTAGCATCTATTGGGCCGCTATACACTAGTACTTTCAGGCATACTAAACAAAACCGCCAGCTCGGAATAACCTGCTATATTGCTAATTTTGTTTAGTCGTACCTGAAAGTAATAGTGGCTAGTTGTCCAGGAGATGATAATGGTTATTTACCACCACCATTGCCATATTGGACAACTGGTTCACTACACGCCAGGCTGACTAAACATCATTTATATATATATACCACACCAAGGGGTAAACCAATGAGTATGGAACAAAAACAAATGATGCCAGTACGAACGCCACTAGCACTCCACA